>BJCM01210474.1:0-18254 GCA_018326385.1 Flaveria bidentis
TTAAGTTTTCCATAGGTTATATCAACCTCCTTGAACCGAATGAGTATCCTCTTTTAACTTTGTCTATACATAATTGACCTCCTTAGAGCATCATAATTGATAAGTACTAGGCTAGCATGCTTTAGACTATAGTACTTTAGCATGTGAACAGAAGATGCATCATTCTGATCCTTCACAGCTTTAAGGAATAACACATATCCCTTGTCCATATCCATATCTTGTTATAGACAAATCATGAGACTTATTCATCATCATTCGGTTTAGGAACATAACTCGTTTTCCTTTAAACATCTCATCCACAAGAAAGTTACCGGTCATAATGTTGAACCCGGTAGTCGCCTCAGCACCAACTCAGCAGCAGCCAGTCGGTAGTAACTATCGGAACTCGACATTACCACAATAGGTTGCTAGCAACTCAAAGGCATGCTCGGTACCAATCTAGCGTACACTCACCTCAGTAGTTGGAATTGAGTTAAGACCAAGTTCTCAGTAGCATCTTTCAAAACTACTCAACCGACTTGTCTGACAATCTTGTCTGATACTAGTGCATGAAGCATGCTAAGATTTGATACACATTTTGTTCGAGAAGAAATCTGTATTGGTCACATAAGAGTGCTTCATGTTCTATCTTACCATTAGTACGAGGATATATTCACAAAAGGATGTTCTTTGAGCATTTCAGATACAGATTGCTTGTTCGTCCTTCTTTACACTCAAACTGAGAAGTATTAGCCAATATAGGCTCATTATATTTATGTATTTGATGTACAATGTAAACTAGTAGATATACCAGCGTGTTGCGACGACGTCATAGGCAACGTGATAAATTATAAACTATAATTGTCCAGACTCGTTTTTGAATTAATACTTTGTCGAAACATAGAGTTGCCCGAATTTAAATTATCGAAAGAAAACATATTATCTTTGATCTCACTCGTTTTCAAATAAAATATACGTCGAAAAGTATACCAACTCAACATGTACATAACAATTAACAGGAAAGTGTTTTATATTTAACTCAGTTCGTATTAGAAAAATTCTAAACTTAAACAAATTTTAGAAAATGTTTAAGGATAAAAATTAACAATTTAAAGAAAGTTACGAGGGGTTTGTGGCTGGTGTCACTTGCCTTGATACAAAATTCTACCTAAATTACCCACAATTATATATTGAGTTATTTAGACTCTTATATATCCCTATTAATTAATATACGGATGATCATTTGCATAATATTATTATTTATTCAATTAATAATACCATAATTACTTTTATTTATTAACTTTTTCCTTAATGAAGAAGTATATCTTCGTATAAACAACTGGATGAATTTGAACATTTTTTAACCATTCATGCTAAATGTCTCTTGATACGTAATTCTACCCAAGTAACACGAACTTTTGGGCCCACCTCTTAGAGCAGTAAGGGAGGGTAAAATTTATGTTTTAATCTATTAAATAATAAGGTTAATTTTAAGGTAACATTTTTTGAACGGTTAATTAGATCACTGACGAGTCACTGGCCCATTGAATATATCCACTACTCGAGCGTAACTCGTGACCATTCTCAAGAAAAAACTTACTACAGCTAAGAGACAACTCCTAACCCAACGTGAAATCTTTATTTTTGTCAAGTGGAATTTAAACGTAAGACCTCTTTCTATTTTTATTGAAGTCTTTGTTGGTTTTAATTCCAAAATATAAAAGTCAGAAATGTCAACTTTGTTGATTCTCGTGGGTCATAGTTGTACTATAATGAAAGTGTAAGGGTGATTAGTGTAACATGTTAGTTAGTTTGTAACTACCGTTTGTTTTTGTATTCATTTCATATAAGATGTAAGGATATGTGATTTGAGATCAACACATATAGATTCAATAAACATTTTGAAGTTCTTACTCTTGATTTGTATTTTGATTACCATTAATTGGTATCAGAGCTTGGGCAAATCAAGTTTTCCCCAGAAGTGATTTCCCACAGTTCGAAGGATTGACGTGTGTGGTATCACGGTGAATCGACTCAAAGGATCGAGTCAAAGATCACTGGAAACGCGAAGATCTAGAAGCGGATAAACGATTTGGAACCCCATACTGAAGGAAGAAGACGACAATGGTGATGCAAGAGAAATCCAGCAATCAATCCGGCTCGAGCTCCCAATCCGGTACGTCAACAAACAACAATCAATTAGTCACCATCAAAGAAGCAACAATACCCCTACAATGTCCAACTCTCACAGCCACAAACTATTCAATTTGGGCAATCAAATTGAAGGCCATATTCAACGTTCATGGCCTGTGGGAAGTAATCGAACCTCCACCAGAAACGGAGATAGATTCAAAAAGAACAACCAAGCCATCGCTTACCTGTATCAAGTAATGCCTGAAGAGATTATATTGCAGGTAGCGAGCCTGAAAACAACCAAAGAAGTATGGGATGCAATGAAGACGAGATTTGTGGGCATTGACAAGGTTAAGAAGGCTAGAATGGCCACCTTAAGGAATGAGTTTGAAAGACATAGTATGAAAGAGGGAGAAAGCATAGACGAATTTGCTGGAAAATTGAGTGCCATTGCGACAAAGGCCACTCAACTAGGAGAACCCTTCCAAGAAGCAACCCTTGTCAAGAAACAAATGAGTTCAGTACCCGATAGGTACATTCAGATAGTTGCTTCTATCGAACAATTCTTAGATCTTGATACTATGGGGTTTGCTGAGGCGATTGGGAGACTCAAAGCCTTTGAAGAAAGGACAAGTAACAGAGTAAAAGTCTCCCAAGAAAAGAATGATCAACTCCTCTTGTCTTATTCAGAATGGCAATCAAGACAAAAGAAAGCTGATCAAAGAAATAGATCAAGAAGGCCAAAAGGAAAACATGGTCACAACTCTAAAGGAAAAGGGTGGTCCAACAAACTAAAGCATTCTAGCAATGATCAAGCCAGAAAAGAATTCAAAGAAGAAAAGAAGAACAAAGACAAATCCAAAATAACGTGCTTTAGATGTGAAGAGCTAGGACACTATGCATCTAAATGTCCTCAAAAGAACTTAGCACAAGAAGTCAACCTCACTCATACCTATGATGATGAACCAACCGTCCTGATGGCAGCAACTAACACGTGTCAGAAGGAATTGATATACCTGAATAAGACCAAGGTATTACCCTCCAAATACTCCAAAGAACCAATAAGTAATAATACTTGTTACCTAGACAATGGGGCATCAAATCACATGACAGGTAATCTCAGTGCTTTCTCCTTAATAAACAAGAATGTTGGAGGGAATGTATGATTTGGTGATGGGTCATGTGTGATAATTGAAGGGAGGGGATCAATCATATTGGCATGTAAAAATGGGGAACAAAGCTGCTAACAAATGTATACTACATTCACACGCTTAAAAGTAACATACTAAGTCTAGGACAAGCCACAGAGAGTGGATGTGAAATAAGAATAAAAGGAGAATTCCTTTGGATGTATGAGAAAACAGGAAAACTCTTGATGAAATTAGAAAGGTCCCCAAACAGGCTATACAAGATCTAGCTGAAAGTTGGATCACCAATGTGCTTTCAAACTCAACTCAATGATGATGTATGGAAGTGTCATGGAAGGTTAGGGCACATCAGCTTTGACACGATGAAAACAATGGCAACAAGAGGAGTAGTTAGAGGCCTACCAACATGTGAGAAGCCTACTAAACTGTGTCAAGCATGTCTGGCAGCCAAACATGCAAGGACACCCTTCCCTCACCAAGCTGAGCACAAGTCAGCTCTTCCTCTTGACTTACTCAGCATGGACTTGTGTGGACCTATCACACCAACCACACAAGCAGAGAGCAAGTACTTCATGCTAATAGTTGATGACTGCACAAGGTACATGTGGTTATACTTGCTAAAGTCAAAAGGTGAGGCACTTGAATTGTTCAAGATATTTAAAACATTAATAGAAAATGAACTTGGTCTCAAGATCAAGTGCCTAAGAACTGACCGAGGAGGGGAGTTCACCTCAAGTGAATTTGCCTAGTTTTGTAGTAATCAGGGCATTAGAATAGAATTAGCCAACCCATATACCCCCCAACAAAATGGGTTGGTTGAAAGGAGAAATTGTACTGTGTTAAACATGAAAAGAAGTATTCTAAAAGCAATGGATCTCCCTCAAAACTTATGGGCAGAGGCAGCAAGACACTCAGTCTATCTGCTGAATAGAATACCTACAAAACCAGTACAAGGAAAGACCCCTTATGAAGGCCTAAAAGGAAGAAAACCAAGTGTGAAACACCTGAGAGTCTTCGGCTGCACAGCTCATGTCAAGGTGATGCACCCGAATCTCTCAAAACTAGAAGATAGAAGTGTTCCCATAGTATACTTGGGCCCAGAAGAAGGAACAAAAGGGGAAAGATTCTACAACCCAGACACCAACAAGCTTGTGATTTCCAGAGATGCTGAGTATAAAGAATCACAACAATGGGATTGGTCCAGTTACAAGCCAACAGGTAAAGATAACAATCCTTGCTGGTCAGAATTTTATGTTAAAGGGGAAGTGACTTATACTCCCTGCCTAGCTGGACCCACTCAAGTGAGCACTGAGGTGTAGCCAAGCCAACCAACTAAGAGGCTAAACTCTCAAACCTCAGCACCTCCCATTGTTCCCATTGATGATGATCAAGGGGTAACTTCAAATGACAACTCAAATCAACAAACAAATATGAGAAGGTCAGGAAGGCATGTAGTTAGACTGGCCAGGTTCAATGACTTTGTTTTACCTGAGTCATTTGAACAAACTTCCAGCATATAGGAAGAGTCAAATGAGGAATTATTAATGGTGAATGAAGCACCCTTGATCAAGTTTGAAGAAGTTGTGACCATTGGAGAATGGAGAGAGGCTATGGATGAAGAGGTAAATGCCATTGAAAGGAACAACACCTAGACCTTGGTAGACTTACTGGTTGGAATTAAACCCATTGGGTTAAAATGGCTGTATAAAGTAAAGAAAGATGCAGCTTGAACCAGACACAAAGCTAGGTTGGTGGCAAAAGGCTATGATCAGCAACAAGGTGTTGACTTTGAAGAAGTTTTGCCCCTGTGGCAAGAATGGAGACCATCAGACTAATCCTAGCCATATCAGCAACGTTGGGATGGGTTGTGCACCATTTGGATGTCAAGGCAACATTCCTAAATGGGGTGTTAATGGAGGATGTATATGTAACTCAACCTTAGGGCTATGAGGTAAAGGGAGCTGAGAAAAAAGTGTATAAATTAAAGAATGCTCTCTATGGCTTGAAGCAAGCACCCAGAACATGGACCAAATGCTTAGATGAAGTAATGAGAGGGCTGAACTTTGTTAGATTCCAGAACTTTGTTAGATGCCAGAGAGAAGCAGGTGTGTACTTAAGAGATTCTTTAACAAAGAAACTTGTAGTTGGTGTGTATATAGATGATATGATAGTTGCTGGTGGTGACGTAAAGGAAGTTGACAAGTTTAAGGAAGAGATGAAAGCCAAGTTTGAAATGACTGATCTTGAATTACTCAGTTATTATTTGGGAATTGAAGTCCGTCAAAGGAAGGATGGCATTTTTGTGAAACAAACTAAGTATGCTTAGAAAATTCTGAGTGCAGCTGGAATGGAAGAATGTAATGAAACTAAGGTCCCCATGGAACCTGGGCTAAAGTTGGGAACTTTAAAGGCTGGGGTTGAAACTGAAGCAACTGAGTACAGAAAGATAATTAGGTCGCTAAGGTATCTCACCCATACAAGGCCTGACTTAATGTATGTTGTAGGATACTTAAGTAGGTTTATGCAAAATCCTTTGGTGGAACATATGAAGGCAGTCAAGCATGTGTTGAGGTATGTTAAAAGGACCTTGCATTATGGTCTTTGTTATAGCAGGATTGATGGAAGTGGGTTGGTTGGGTATAGTGACAGCAATTATGGTGCAGGAGATGGTGATGGAAAATGCACTTCTAGAAATGTGTTCTACTATAATGACAGTCCTGTTTCTTGGAGTTCGCAGAAGCAGCAAACAGTTGCACTCTCTAGTTGTGAGGTTGAGTTCATGGCAGCCACAACTGCAACTTGTCAAGCCATTTGGCTACAAGGACTCATAAATGAACTAATGGGTCAGGAGCATGATATAGTTGTTGAAGGTAGATAACAAATCGGCTTTAGCCTTAATGAAGGACCCAGTGTTTCATGGAAGGTATAAGCATATTGAACCAAAGTACTATTTCATTAGAGATTGTATTGAAAGAAACAAGATTCGAGTGGAATTTTTTTGTGGAATTCTTCAAAAAGGTAATATTTTTACTAAACCCTTACCAAGGATGAAGTTTGCGGAGATGAGAAGCTTGATAGGTGTGGAAGATTTGATACAAAGGTTTTGGAATTAAAGGGGGGAGATTGTTGGTTTTAATTCCAAAATATAAAAGTCAGAAATGTCAACTTTGTTGATTCTCGTGAGTCATAGTTGTACTATAATAAAAGTGTAAGGGTGATTAGTGTAACATGTTAGTTAGTTTGTAACTACAATTTGTTTTTGTATTCATTTCATATAAGATGTAAGGATATGTGATTTGAGATCAACACATATAGATTCAATAAACATTTGAAGTTCTTACTCTTGATTTGTATTTTAATTACCATTAGTCTTGGGGTATCTTATGTTAACCACTCAGCCTACGTATAATTAGAATTTTGAGGTAATTGCTTTGTTGATATGATAAAAATAACTTTACTTTTTTCTAGGTGAAAAGATCATAAATACGAATACAAACACACGAGAACTTCCATGTGATCTGCTCTTAAGTAGAACAAGCTAAACCTAGCTAGTAATTTTAACTTAAGAATAATTTTCATTTTGTATTGATTTATTATTAGAGTTTTAAAGTTATAATTTGACTAACTTTTTGGCAAAGATATTATTAGTTAGTTTATATATACCATAATTTTAACCACTCCTTTTAGTTTAAAATCACACATGCTAGAATCTGAATAGGCGAGCGTTAGAACAACCATAGTATGAGTATGACCTAGAGGTCACGGGCTCGAGTCATATAAACAGCACATGTTACATAAATACAAAGTAAAGACGTGTGCATAAGCCCTAAGACTGCACCCCGAGAATTGCCAGCTTTGCATACATATATGTTAGAATCTCATTGGTCACATAAATTTATGTACATATGTATTATATATACGCTTTTAGCAGAACGAAAATAAATTTTGATATTAAAGTGCAACACCTTATGATCTTATCTAATAAACATGGAAGATGGATATATGACAATTCACTGGTAAAGTTTAACAATTTGTACTTGATGTGTGTATGCATTAATATGATACCGAAACATCATACGTATTAATATTGTTCACATGATTAGGTAGTGACATGGAAGCAGAAACCTTAATGATCAGTTTATTCACACGATCAAATGTATGCTTATGCATGCATACATGTGTTCTTCAAAGGATATTCGTATGTGTATATTGTTGATGATTCATCTGTGTACGTGACAGAAAAACGACACACAACATATGATGGTGTACTTGGTACGTAAGTAAGATGATTCCATACATGGAGCCATAATGGCTGCATGCACATCTGCAACTTACCACGTGCCTCTTATATATATGCCATCTCAAATTAGAATAAAATTGGGGATATTTATGTCGAACTATAACGTGGTTTTAAAATAACACACGTTCTAGTGTTCAAATTGGTGCTGAAGAAACAAATAGAACCACTTTTCTAAATAAATAAGATTTTGGTTGGTGCAAAACAATAAGGCTCTATTTTCATCTTTATAAGGATATGTTACTTAGAATTTCTTTTTAAAACAAGTAATTTTACTATCTATCAATGATTTCAAGGAAACAATTGGATCCATTTTAGTTTCTATATGATCCTTAAATACAATTTACGGATGTGGTGATATGACATGAGACACGTAAATATCATTTACGGATACGGTAGTCAAAAAATGAAGGCGGGAGGGAATTGCACTTTATATCACATCTGTAAATGATAGTTACGAATCACATAGAACCCAAAATGGTTTCAATCTCGCCTAGAAATTAACTATGCATATATGTAGGTGGGGCCACTATTAAATTATAGTAACCATAAGAGTATTAACTTGGCACCATTGAAAGAAAGTATAGAAATTTTGTGTGTTATTCAAAAGAAAATTACTAAGAACGTCTAAACTAAAGAAAGGGTTAAAGCCACACAAGATTAACAAAACAGTTATGCGAACACGATAAAAAAGAAATGCAGGACCGTTAGAAGGGGCGATGCACTTTACAACACAATAACACAATTGAGGAGAGTTCTTTATAACACTTAATAGATCAAATAGAGAACTAGTTAACTAGAGTAAAAGATACTAAGAACACAAGTAAATAAGAGACAGAACAAGATAGCAAAACAACACAAGTATTTGGGTTTCAAGAATGTTGTATATTGTTTTTCAAGTTCTATTACAAAGTGTTACAAAAGCGTAATTGAAAGTTACAAGTACTTGAGATACATATACTACATCCTACGGTCGGCCATACTTTGAAAGCCAGCTGGATACATAAGACTAGACAGTAAAATTAAATGTAGAGTCAAAAGGCAGATTACCTTTTGACTTTATGACTATGACATGCCATAGCTCACATCCTAATATATTACAAAAAAAGATTAAGTACATAAAGTAGAAAGCTCAGACTCAAAACCTCAATATACAGTTTATCAAAAGCATGGACCTAATCACCAACTTATGAAAGTTGGTGAATCAAACAGAGTTGTAGCGGAAAGGTGGTCCAGCTTTATGGAAAAGTACATCAGATAATAGCATGTACATAAAAGTATTCGGAAGAAATCTGTCTTCATAAACTGGCTTCGGAAGACTTTTTCTTTGAAGCTTTAGAACACTTCATATTTGGTTTCGGAAGATATTGGTCTTGGCTTCGGAAGATTTTACAGTTCGAATATTTCTTGTGTAAGATGTAAAAATTCCGAAACATTTATACTTCAGTACTTTAGTGCATGCATGCAGAAAGACTTTGGATGCTTTGAATGTTTTGACTGCATCAGACTTATTAGAATTCTTATAAACTTCCCCTAGGTTGATGCTACCAAAACATTTGAAGATTTTCATCAGTTGACAGTCCTCATCATGATGATAAGCATGCCTTTCTTCATTAGATGGTCAGGATCACTCAGACTTTCATAGTATCTTCTCATCTCAAAGAGATCATGTAGAGGTAGGTTGAATAAATCTTGTTATGTGTACACATTCACACCACCTTGATCTCTAATCACATGCCATGTTTCTAGATTAGTTGTGAATCTCTAGGATAAGATAGGTCTCTCAGAAGCAAGAGGAGCCACTTGAATTAGATTTGATTGGGCTTCCTCTTCATGCACTTCCTCAGGTTGATCTAACTCACCCTGAAGTATGAAGGTGGATGGTTTAGACTTCTTCTTCTTCTTTGATTATGGTCTAGAAGTCATCCTCTTTCTCCTCTTTTATGACTTTAACTGAGAAGACTGGTCTGCAGCACCTTATTGATCAGTCTTGTCTTACTCAGTTGGGTATTCCTCCCTCACAGGTTTAGAAGGAGTAGGAGTTTGTCCCGGCTATGGATCAGAAGATGAAGCTTGCTGAGGCTCAGAAGGAGGTTCAAGTTGTGTTGTCTCAAGTTGTTCAACCTTAACTTCCACTTCTTGAGGGACCTGACTTGGTGGGGAGTGTAAGTCAACAAGTTCTCCTCTTTTGATCTTCTGCTTGATCACCCTAATGTGCTCATCCATAGTAGATAGAGACATAGGGCTAATTCTCCTTCCATAGAATCCATACAACTTCAAGAAGCTCATCATCCTTTGTTTGTCGACAGACTTCTTCATACTCTTCTGGATGATGGCTCTTGACCTTGCAGTATCTTCCCTCATTTTGTTTTTTGTTGCTTTTTGTTCTTTGAGTACTTGAAGCTCAAGCTGTTTAAGATACTCAAAATCTATGTACTCAAAGGACAAGGGAAGAAGTACAGATGCCTGGTATAGGCCCGTGGCACTCAGTTAGTTGATCATATTGATCCTATTAGTCTATTTGTCTATCTAAAGTTCTTGTGGAGCCACAGCCTCTTGTGCAAGACTTTCTTGAGCTGGGGAGAGAGTGGGAACATGCTTGTACAATCTCTTTTGTCTCTTCTCCTCTTTGATTTGGAGAAGTATCTCTGCATCCTCTGCTTCCTTCTTCTCTCTTGACAAATCCATGTCAGCCAGTTCATTAAGTTCCTCTAAGGTGAGAGATATAATCTCATAAATGTCATAGTTCCTGGCTTGCAGGTAAGCAATCCTAACTGCCCTCAACTTATCATCTTGAGTATTTGGTCTGAGGGCAGCCCTGATTGCAGCTTCCATGAATCTTGCAGATCCAGTAGAACTTTCTCCCTTTAGCTTCCTCTTTCCCTCTCCTCCTCCTCCTCAATCTCCTCAGGAGTCAATTTACTTTTCCCTTTGTCACTCAAAAACCTTTATGACACTGGGTGGAGAGAGTTTTGGCCTTCATTGCTTGGTGTAGCTTCCAAGCTCCGGCCAGAGAGAGGTTGTGATACACCTTCACCAGCAGGTGTTTCATTAAGGGAATGAATTGCTGAAGTAGTTGTAGGTGTGTTAGGGCTCTTAGGCTCTACCACTAGGCCTTCAGTCAAGGTTTCCCCTTCGAAGCTAATCTTATGGTCTGCCTCAACACCCAGTTGACCAATAGTATTACCTAATTGTCGTTGTCTCCTTCTAAGACTAAACTCTTCAGTAACTTTGTCTTGGATCCTTTCTGCCAGCCTGTCAGCTTGTCTAGATTAGCTTGGATTGACAAGTGACATGTTGATCAGGTCAAAACCTTCATAGTAGTTCAAAGTTTGAAAATTGAAGACTTTTTGTTGTCCTTGAACTCTTTGAAGAATAAGGGCTCTTCCGTTTGCATCATACATCCACCCTATGATATAGTTGAAAGTTCCTTGAGGTGGAGATGACACTGCCATTGGGATACCTTCCTCAAAAAGACTCTGAATGAAGGAGTCTATAGAGTCCACATCAATGTGAACTTGAGGAAGTTGTTGAGTATGGACGGTTGCAAGTGAAGATGGTGAGTCTTCAATGTCCATGCTCTGTGAAGAACTCCCAGCATCTGTGTCTATGATGACTTTCTCCCTTTTTTTAGTAGCATCACCCACTTGCATAGATGAGCTAGAGGTTAGATCAATCACATTCACAGGTTCTTGTGTTCCTGGCTGAGCTCTTCTTAAGGGTCTCCCAGCTACTTTTTCCTTAAGATAAGATATCTCAAGTTGCTGATCATTGACCCTGTTCCGCATGGTAGTCACCTAATATTCAAGATAACTAACCTTGGAGACTATGTAGGTGCATGTTTTTGATAGTTTTTGCACCTTTAGCCTCAGATTCCCTTTATCTTCATCAGAAGAATCATGGGGGATGAGAGAATTGGACCAAAGTCTTCTCTCTTACCACCAGCATGAAGTTCTTGGCTGCTAGTTTTCCTCTACTCATTGACAACTTCATTGAAGTTTTAATGGGATGAGTTGACATGGTTGAGGTCTGAATGATGTATCACTTGCTGAAGTGAGAGCCTCTTCCATATAGATTTTCTTAACAGGTTCAGAAGTATCCATCTCAGTAATATGTGACTGATGTGGGCTAGACATAGGTGACACAGGAGCACTCATCTCTTTTTGAGTAGGGGAGGAGTAGAGAGACTCATGGTACTCACTGAAACCTAAATCTTTATTGGTATATAAGTCAAGGTTGGGAATTGGTTGGTTTAAGTCTAGAGGCTAGGGATGGTAATTAATCCCTGAAGGTTGTTCACCTGAGTGTTGAGACTCAAAGTGAAGGCTTAAGGCAGTTGGGCTTGTGAGCTCATCAGGCTGAGCATGGGGAACCTCAATACTGATCCTTGAAGAGATGGGAGTGGTTTGCTCCTCAAGATAAGTGGGAGCTCTAGTATCCACTTCCTCCGGTATGGGTGAGTGTATAGGGGCCTGCACAGACTCAATAGCTTGAGCAGGGGTTCGTTTGGATTATCTTTTGTAAGTGTGGGTGATTTGAGGCTTTTTTGTTGGTTGGGAGGTAGAAGGTGTGGGTTCAACACTAGCTTGTGTTGCTAGGTTGTCACCTTGAGCAATGAGCTCTAATACTTTGGGGACAAGGGTTGTTTCTACCCCTAAGAAGCCAATAGTTGGCTTCTTCAAGATTTTAAAGATGTCGGGCTTCATCTGTCCCAATTTAAGAATATTACTTGTTTCCCTCAACTCTAAGCCCAAATCATAGTTGAGAATGTATTGTACATATCTATGAAACATGTAATACTCTAAGGAGTCCAAATTAGCAAGTAAATTTGTATAAACAAACTAAGAGTGCCTGAACTTGACCCCTTGAACCATTCCATGTACTATGAAGGAGAGATCCTCAGGAATCTGGTCCCACCCTCCATGCTTGTTATACAAGATGTGGATAACCACATGAAGCAGGTATTTCCACTAGGATGAGACATTTCCTTTCCTGAAGGTTTTACAGAGAAATCTCCCTCATAGCCTATCTGCTCAAATAAATGATTGACAACCTCCTTTGGGAAGAACAACTCACCTTCTTCATCATCCAGCTTAAGATAATTGTTGATAATGGCCGGAGTGATAAAGATTGTCCTCCCCTGCACTATGGCAAACATTGCCTTCTCCCCATCCTTAATGACCTCTTGGCAGGTCTTCCAAAATTTAAACAAGTGATACTCATACAGAGTGTGATCATTGGTGAGGGAGGTGAAGTAGTTTGACAGAGCCAGAAAATGTCAAACCTCTGAGAAACTATTATCTTTCTCAGAGTTCAACAAAGCAACCTGGTTATGTTGCCTATGAAGTTGCATAGAGAAATCAGGATTGTTTTTTAGATTTAAATTGGACATTTTGAGAAGCTTAAGGGTGAAGAAAGATAAAGAATGAAGGTGGTTTGGGAGAATTTAGGTCAGAGAAATAATGCAAATGAAAAAGATAGTGAAAGAGGGGGAAACCATTGGGTTTATATGTGAAAATGATCTGAGACAAAGTTAATGAAACAGGATAAACTTTAAAATCCGAAAGTCGGTCCCACCTCTGAAAAAGTAGTTTTCTTCGCCCAAAAAGTAGTTTTCTTGGAATTCGAGAAATCTTCCGAAGGTTATTTTGCTTGGGAAGTTCTTGAAGGAAAGCTTCCGAAGGCAAATTGACTTCAGAAGATATTTCAAAGATTCTTGAGAATTTTGCTTCGGATGAGATTTAGAACTTAGAGTATTTATTCTGAGAAGAATAAAAACTTCCGAAAGAAGATTTCTTTCAGAAGAAATTTTTGTTCTTATAAAACATACAAGTATTTAACTTGATTTTAAGCTTCGGAAAATATTTCAGAAATTTCTTCCGAAGGTAAAACTACTTAAGTAGATATTTATTTGCTAGGACATAAGTTTCTTCCGAAGGTAATTTTAAATCTTCCGAAAGATAAAGAGATCAAAATTTTCAAAAATCTAAGAAATGTCTTTTAAAAAGATTTTACTTCCAAAGAGAACAAGGGCTTATGAAGGTGGTGAAATAGACAAATTAGGACACACAGGTTTTAGAAATAATATGATTAAGTTTTAAGAAAAGCTACTCAAAGTTAATCATCCCAATAGTTGATACAAGATATTTGAATCTTTGTTCATCAAAAGCTTTGGTGAACAAATCAGCATATTCTTTATTTGTGTTAACTTTGACTAGTTTGATTCATCCCTTTTTAAAGTTATCTCTAATAAAATGATACCTGATAATGATGTGCTTTGTCCTTGAGTGTTGCATAGGATTTTCTGTGATTGAGATAGCATATTGTTGTCTATGTGGATGGGAGTCTCCTTGAAGTTGAATCCATAGTCCAGCATCTGATTTTGAATCCAAAGCACTTGAGCATAGCAGCTTGCAGCAGCAAAGTATTCAATCTCAGCAGTTGATGCAGATACACAAGATTGTTTCTTACATTGCCAAAAGGCTATCCTTCCACCAAGAAATTGACATCCCTTTGGTGTAGACTTTGCAGTCATGTTGCAGTCACCGTAGTCACTATCTGTATAAGCATACAGATTGAAGTCAGAGTTCTTTTCATACCAAAGGCCAAGTGATGAAACACCTTTGAGATATCTTAGAATTCTTTTGACAGTTGGGATTGGCTTGATATCTTGCAAAAATACATGTAGCAAACATGATATCAGGCCTGCTAGCTTTGAGGTACATAAGAGACCCAATCATTGCCTTGAAGAGATGCTCATCAACACACTCCCCCTCAAGATCAGGTCCAAGGGAGTGGTTTCTGGCTATGGGTGTCTTAGCAACCTTACAATCAATCATATTGAATCTTTTAAGTATGTCTTGAACATACTTTGATTGACTTATGAAGATGCCATTTTCAACTTGCTTCACTTGAATTCCTAGAAAGAAATTGAGTTCCCCCATGGCACTCATTTCAAACCTATCTTTCAACAGCTTTTCAAAGTCTTTGTATAGCTTTGAATTAGTTGACCCAAAGATAATGTCATCCACATATACTTGAACTAGCATAATGTCATTTTCTGTTCCTTTAATGAAGAGAGCTCCATCAATAGTACCCCTCTTGTAGCCATACTAACAAAGATACTATGATAGAAGCTCATATCACTTCCTTGGTGTTTAGTGCAGCCCATAAAGAGCCTTATCAAGCTTGCAGACATATCAGGATGATCAGGATCTGCAAACCCAGGTGGTTGTTTGACATACACCTCTTCATCAATCACCCCATAAAGAAAAGCACACTTGACATCAAGCCGGTAAACCTTGAAGTTCTTGGATGCAACAAAAGCTAGAAATATCCTAACAGTTTCAAGTCTTGCTATAGAAGCAAAGACATATGTGTAGTCAATTCCTTCTTCTTGAGTATACCCTTGAACAACCAGTCTTGCCTTGTTCTTGATAACAAGTCCTCTATCATCCTTCTTATTCCTGAACACCTATTTGGTTCCTATAGTAGTCTTCCTATGAGTAAGAGGACATAGGTTCCAAACCTTCTGCCTTTTGAATTAAAGCAGCTCCTCTTGCATAGCTTTAACCCAACTTCTATCCTTTTGAGCCTCATCAATTTTCTTTGGCTCTATCTAGGACAAGAAACAAGAGTGAAGACCAACATTTACATCATGGGTTTGTCCTCTTGTTCTTACCCCTGTATCAACATCTCCGATGATGTTTGTGGAAGAGTGGACTTGTGGATCCTTAGCTGAGTGATCACAACAAGTTTCTTAAACAGATCTAAATTAGAGAAGTACAGTCTTGCAATAAGGATTCACCCTCCACATCAGCACACTTATCAAGATTAACTTGATCCAATAAGTGTGTGACATCATTGATGTTGTCATCAATGGAGTGGTTATCAGCATCAAGAATTTCCTTATCACTGTCACCACGACCATGCTCTCCAACATTTGAAGCTCCTTCTTCTGAGTTGTGTTCCTCTAAGATAGAATTTGAAGGCACTCCAGAAGCATAAGCAAGATTTGTCATTGATGTGCTGGTAGAAGCATCATTTGCAGGATTTGTTACCACTGGAGCTGAAGATGTGTAGCTTGAAGGTCTTCTTAGCTCAAATCTTGGATCCGGATCACCTGTAGGTAATATATCTGTAGACCCTGAAACATGCTCACAAGATTTGTTAAAACATTTGGTAACTAAATCAAGATCAAATAGCCAATCAGGACCAAAACCTTTCACACTAGGAGTGTGCTCATTGAAAGTCACATTGGTTGAATCTTCGACTATTTTAGTTCTGAGATTGTATACTCTATAAGCCTTAGCTTGGGAAGAGTATCCAATAAAGTGTCCATCACCTGATTTCTCAGCAAACTTGGCAATTTGATATTTGGTATTCAAGATGGTGCAAGGACATCCAAATGACCTGAGAAACCCAGTGAAAGGTTTCCTTTTATGCCAAAGTTCATAAGAAGTCTTACCATGAGTCTTAACCACTAAAACTTTGTTTTGCATATAGCAGACAGTATTGACTGCCTCAGCCCAGAAGGTGATGGGTAGTTTAGAGTCAGGCAGCATAGTTCTTGCAGCTTCAATAAGTGTCATGTTTCTCCTCTCAGCAACACCATTTTGTTGAGGAGTCCTGGGAGCACCATATTGTCTTGTAATACCCTTTTCATCACAAAATGTATCAAGAATTTGGTTCTTCAATTCAGTTCCTTGATCACATCTTATGGTCTTAACCTTGTGATCACATTGATTCTCAATCTTTAAGATGAAATTCTTCAGAATCTTAGGAGTCTCATCCTTAGTTCTAAGAAAGAAGACCCATGTGAATCTTGTAAAGTCATCTGTGATCAATAAATAGTAAGAGGTCCTTTCGAGACTTATTACACTGGTGGGGTCAAAGAGATCTATATGTAACAAGTGTAGGGAAGTAGTTTTGGAGTTTTTTTCCTTTGGCTTGTGAGATACCTTGTGTTGCTTCCCTTTCAGGCATGCCACATAATGATCATCACTTGTAAACTCTTTCTTTGGCATTCCAGCTACCAAATCATTTTTAATAAGATTATTTATGTTTTTAAAGTTTACATGGCACATTCTTTTATACAAGAGGAAAGACTCATCACTATTTTTTTTAGATAGAAAGCATGAAACTTCTTCTAAGTGAGATGTTTCTTGCAAATCCAACTTGTGCATGTTCCCTCTCCTGGGGGATCTAAGTAGGATATGCTCATAAGGAATGACCACCCCGGGCTTGAGAACAATGCACTCATACTCAGTAAAGAGCATGTTATGACTCTGATCACAAAATTAGGATACACTCTGAAGATTGTACCCAAGCTCCTTGACAAAATTTACCTTTTCAATGTTGAGCTTACCATTTGTGACATTGCCTCTTGTTGTAATGTAACCTCCTACATCTCCTCTAAAAGCAATTGGTCCTCCATCAATTCTTTCAAAGTTTTAGAGTAGTGACCTATTACCTATCATGTGCCTGGAATAGCCATAGTCAATGATCCATACATTCTTGTTTGTCTTGAGTTGTTCCTGCACAAAAGAGATGGTTAGTTATATTTGGAAACCCAAGCCTCATTGGTCTTGGGCTCATCAAAAGAAGTTGAAGACAATGCAATAGTAATTGATCCTATAATCATGCTAGAGAGATCATTTGCTGAAGTTGATGAAGAACTCTCAGTCACTTGATCTTTCTTTGACTTCCACACCACCTTTGGAAGATTAGACTTGACCTTCAATACTTCGGAACTTTTGTTTTGGAAGTTTTGATGACCGGGCCTTCGGAAGATCTTGCTTTCGCTGCAGCAGGCTTCAGTACTTCGGAAGTATTCATTCCTTCCGAGACCAAAGTTTCTTTCGAAGGCAAGTTTCCACTTGTCTTCTTCTTAATTTTGGAGCTTTCGAAAGAAAAATATTTTCCTTCCGTAGCTTGCTTCTTCTTTTCCAGACACTTAGAAGTTTCTTTCTTTGTTATGTGGGGAGTACTCTTTGGATTGTAAACACAATCCTTAGCAGAGTGAGAGGTACTCCCACACATAACACAATCTATTTTCTTCCTTCTAGAAGTGTTATTTTGAGAACAAGGCTGAACTTGATCACTTTCACTCTCCATCTTCATCTTCTCAAATGATGTGGCAATTCTTATGGGGTTAGAACTACCTTTGGAGCTTGATGGTTCATGTTGTACAGCAGTGATGCACAACTTATCAGTCTTCTTCTTGATGATGGGATTGTCACACCCCAACCTTGACGGCGGAAACGTCAAGGTGTGAGGGTTAAGATCGTTCACAGCCACATAACGCTATTAATAACCCAAATATATTAATCATAAGTTTCAAATGTATTATTACAATTAAAAGTCTCAAACAAAGAAAACATCATGCATAAAAGTTAAATGTAACAAGACCATCCATTTATTTTTATCTAGGTCCAATCCTAGATGTGATAAGCTTCAAAGAGTAGTAATCAAGCTTAAGTATTTCCTGAAACATGTTAAAAATAAAAATGTCAACAATAATGTTGGTGAGATTTCTATAGTTTGCAATACATAGATATATAAAAGATAACAATTCATGTTGTAAGTTAGAGAACAAAGTAAACTAGGGATGTAAGACAGAATGCACAATCAAACCTTGACAAAGTTTTACAAGTCTCAAATATTTACAAGTATATACGATTAGCTAAGTGTACTTG
>BJCM01210475.1:0-10982 GCA_018326385.1 Flaveria bidentis
TATTCTCAGGTCAATAGCCCGCTTGCCATAGGAGCACTACACGGTTGCACTTGCATTCTAAGACTCGGTTTTCAAGACATCATTATTGTTTTAAATGATTAATATTACTCTTTGGGTTGGCACATGTTTTGCCATAGAATACATTTCCATTTCATTGGGTTGTTTTTACAATACGCTTCCACATAGTTTTAAAGTTTGTCTTGGTTGATTTTATTTAATTATTGCATATAGAGTCGTTCTGAGTAACTATTGACTGTGATCCTGGTTTGTTCACACGCCTCGCGGTAAAATTCCGCACGTGGATTTTGAGGGTGTGACAGCACGAGGTTGTAACTATGGGGCGTTTCAACGATGCAAGCCCCTAAGTTTTGATGGTAATGGCATTGTTGCTGCTGCTCACCAATGGGTGAGGGAAATGGAAGATGTTCTAAATATCAGCGAGTGTCGGGAAGACTAGAAGGTAAAGTTAGTTGCCCATTATTTCGTGGACTCAGCTTTGTGCTGGTGGGACAACATAGTCCAAGTTGAGGGTAGTCGAGCTATCAGAAGGATGAGTGGTCAGAGTTGAAAAGGCTAGTGATTGAGTAGTTCTGTCCTCACCGTGAGATGGACAAAGTTGAAAGAGAGTTCCTGCAGTTAGAGGCGGGTATAATGACACATTAGCAATACACCACCAAATTGAACGAATTGGCATGGCTAGTGCCGGATCAGGTGACACCTCTTTCGTGAAAGATCAAGAGGTATATTCAGGGCTTGCCGGCGGATATCCAAACACATATGATCGCTACCCGACCGAGCACGTTTAGGTCGGTAGTTGATTTGGCGGGGAGGTTGTATGATAAAAGAACTGTAGTGGTGGTGGCTGAAGACAATAAGAAAGGTGATGGAGACTAGAACTGGAGTGGGAAGAGAGCTAGACGGGGTGGTGTCCCGACAAATAATAATCACGCACGGGGGGATGACTGTCGTGTGGTCACACCTGGTGCGGGGTCGGATAGATGTGGTAAATGCGGGATGGAGCATTCGGGAGAATGCAAAAGAGGACCAAATACTTGCTTCAAGTGTGGGAAGCCTGGTCATACGGCTAGAGAATGTGGGACTGTGAGATGTTACAATAGTAAAGAAATTGGCCACATAAGCAGGGACTGTAAGAAGCCAAGGGCGGAAGGTTCGGGAGTGAAGAGGACCGGAGGAGAAGGATAGAGGGCGAATGCAACACCTACACGATGATGTAGGAGGAGGCTAGAGCGTACCCCCGATGTTGTGTCAGGTATGTTTCTAGTAAATCAACCTTTAGCCTTTGTGTTGTTTGATTCTGGCGCTAGTAAAAGTTTTATTCCTGCTGCTTTCTATGCTAAATTGCATGTTGGTAGTAAAAATATAGATATGCCCTTCGATGTGGTCCTAGGAGCGGATTTTTTAGCGGACTATGAAGCAAACACTGTGTGCCGCAAAAAGATGAAACGGTTGACAGCGCATGACAAGACCACAGTGACGGTTCAAGGTGATCGAGTCATGACGATTCCGAAGGTTATTTCGATGGCGGTGGCAGGAACGTGCATGAGGCATGGATGTATTGCCTACTTGGCCGATGTAAGGTATGTGGAGACACTGACATCCCAACTGTCAGATGTACCGAGACCCGAGTAAAAATTATTGGTGGCCGGGTATGAAGCGTGATATGGTGGAGTACGGGAGTAAATGCCTTACTTGTTTACAAGTGAAGGCCGAGCACCAAATTTCGTATGGGAAGCATTAAGGTGATCGAGGCTACGACTGAGCAGATCGAAAGAATCAAAGCCCAAATGAAGGTAGCCAAAGATAGACTAGAAGCCGTATGTTGATAAACGGCGTAGACCGATTGAATTCCATGTGGGAGACTGGAAAAGAGATGAGACGGTATTGCCCACGATGGTATAAGGAATAACAGGTTTCGGGGACGAACCTATATAAGGGGGTGGATAGGTAACACCCGGAAATTTTCTTTGAAGCCGACGAAAGAAGAAAAAGAAATAAAGTCCAAAGTCAAGGGACCAAACTTGCCAAACGGGAAGAAAATTGGATGAGTGGGAGTATGAAAGGGGGAGGGCAGCCCACACCCTCCTCATTCTTGCCAAAAACTCAGCCAAGGGAGAAGAGATAAGAAAAAGAGGAGAAAAGCTTGCTTCGGGCGGATTCGAGTGTGAAAATCAAAGAGTAGCGGGTCAAATCGAAGCTCTACTCGACGGGATCATTTATGTGAGTTCTAGGACCCCTCTTTTACATGTTTTTGAATGATTTTGGGGCTAGAACACATCTGAAAACCATTTTTCGGGTATTTGGGTGTAAACCCTTTAATATATGTATGTGTATGTGTATGATTCGTATGGGGTTTGATTTTGGGTTTGATTGTGCTTGAGTGGTGTTGTGGTATGCTTCCTTAAGGTTTAGAATGGTTTATTTGAGCTTAAAAGAGATTTGGAAGAGTTTGGAGGCTGAAAATAGCCGCTACAGTTCGGGATGAACTGCATTCTGCACCTAGCTAGGGCTATGCGACTGGAGGTCCATGCGTCCGAATGGCATGCGACTGGGTCCATACACACGAAAGGAGTGCGAATGAGGTTCAGTCATACGTAAGTAGTGCAACTGAGGGTCATACACATGAAGGTCATGCGAATGAATGAAATACGGATGAAGTTCATGCGACAGAGGTCCATACGCCGGGATATCATGCGACTGAGGTTCATTCGTATGGGAAGCATGCGATTGGAGGCTATTCGACTAGGGGTCCATTTGCCTAAGTCTTCTCATACGTACGGAAGACCATGCGATCAAATAGGGTCCATACGCCCGAATGACCTTAGTGTATTGTCTGACTTTCGGGAAAGTGCAGACGTAGGCTCAAACCTTTGGGGTTGTAGATGATGTTGATGATGCATGATGAGATGTGATGCTGATGATGATGATGTGATGCGCGTGATTCGTGTGATGTTTGATGTCGTGTTATTGTGCATGTTGTATGTTATGCATGATGTATGTTATGGGTGTGCGATGTTACCTTGTGTGATTGATGTTGTATGTTGTTATGTTCCTTATTATTATGTATGATTGTCTTTCTGTGGTTTGCGTTGAATGTTAATGAATGAAATTAAAGTATTATGTAACGTAAAGTGGAAGATAATGAAAAGAGGAACATAATGATTGCATGCATGCATGAATGAATGAATGAATGAGAGTATGGATGGCTTGCAAAAGAAGAAAGGATGTACACGACTCATTGAGAGTTGTTAGCTCAACTATGTGTAATTATAGCGTGTGATCTTGGCTAACTCATAAGGGGACATAGACACAGTAGGGAGTTCAGTTTTGGTAACTGCTCCGATACGTGCGATATGGTATTTACTGTGTTCTATGTAGCGTGCGATTTTGGCTACCTCATGTGGATTATGTAGCGTGCGATTTTGGCTAGCCCATGAGATGGCGTGCGATTCTGGCTAGCCCATGAGATGGCGTGCGATTCTGGCTTAACCCCAAGAGTTCTCACACACACATGGGGAGTTGGTATTGGTGACCACTCTGTTGGTGCGATTTGTGTGATATGTATGATGGATAACATGAGGGACTATACACACAGTGGGAGTTCAGTTTTGGTAACTGCTCTGATACAATCGATATGGTATTTATTGTGTGCTATGTAGCGTGCGATTTTGGCTACCTCATGTGGATTATGTAGCATGCGATTTTTTCTACCTCATGTGTGCGATTTGTGCGATATGTACTTCGGGTACGATGATGCGAGGGTGCGATTTGTGCGAAAAGTGCGATATGTATGACATGGATGAACGGAAGAAATTATGTTATGAACTAATGAAGCAAAGGATGAAGTAGCGTGAGATGATTAATGAATGAAAGATGTAATGAACGTAATGGAAGATAATAATTATATTATCTCTGTGTATGTATGTTGTGTGATCGCGTACGAAATTAACGAATGGTTTTATAAAGGAAGTAAAGTATGTTTTCTTTAAAACTAGAACTCACTCAGGAAACACTGACTTTGATGTGTTTCCAGTTGGCAGGTATGCTGCTGAGGATGGCATGGGGCGACTTCTCAATTCTTTTGGGATGGCATCCATTGTTATAATGCTTTTGTTATGAAATGTAAAATGATATTGTGTAATGAACGGTTGTATTATTTTGCAAAACCATTTTGATAAAATGAAAATGTTGTTTTTAAAGTTTCCGCTGCAACACTTTTATGAAAGATGATAAAGTATATGTATTATGTGCGATGAAGGACCAGCTGTAAGCGTCCCGGGAACGGGGCCTTACAAGGTAGATCCAAAGAAAATTGATGAAGCTTTAAAGGATAGAAGTTGGGTTGAAGCTATGAAGGAGGAGCTGCTTAAGTTCAAAAGAAAAAAAGGTTTGGAACCTACGTCTTCTCCCTCAAGGGAAGACTACCATAGGAACCAAATGGGTGTTTAGGAACAAGAAGGATGATAGAGCACTTGCCATCAAAAACAAGGCAAGACTAGTTGTCCAAGGGTACACACAAGAAGAAGAATTTGTGTACATAGATGTTTTTGCTCCTATAGCAAGACTTGAAGCTGTCAAAATATTCCTAGCTTTTGTTGCATCCAAGGATTTCAAGGTTTACCAGCTTGATGTCAAGTATGCTTTTATATATGGAATATTGATGAAAAGGTATGTCAAACAACCACCTTGTTTTGCATATCCTGATCATCCTGACCACCGGCGGAGCTTCATAGGGGTCGGGGGCGCCGCCCCCCTTATTTTTTCGTCCTTAGTGTTAATTTTTAGCTCGATAGTGTAAATTTTTGTCCCGATAGTGTACATTTTTATATAAATATTGAGTTCGCCCCCCTAAAAGATTAATTTCCCCCCCCCCCTACGACATAGTTCAAGCGCTACCACTGATCCTGACTATGTCTGGAAGCTTGATAAAGCTCTTTATGGGCTGCACCAAGCTCCAAGGAAGTGGTATGAAACTCTATCTCAATATCTCTGTCAACATGGATACAAAAGGGATACAATAGATGGAACTCTCTTAATCAAAGGAATAGGGAATGACTTAATTGTTGGATCATAAAGGCTGGTGCAACCAAAACCAAACACTTAAATGATTTTGAGTACAACCAATAAAGCTCTTCTAAAGACAAGTTCAGCACTTCCGAAGGTACATGCTGAACTTCCGAAGAAAAGCTCAAAGGAACTTCTGAAGATAAGCCTCAGCTTCCAAAGAAAAAGTCCTTACTCTTCCAAAGATTTCAAAACTTAGAAGAAACAAAGACTATAACTTCTGAAGTATGAAGTCCAAAGGAAGCCTCGGAAGAAGTAACTACTTCTGAAGTATAAGTGGCTTTGGAAGAACTTGTTCTTCCGAAGCTAATTAACCTTGGGAAGATGTTGCTAATGAACCAGTGGACATAAGTATGGTCTCTAACACTCCGCTGCAGACCTCTGATACTGCATGGCCTTTTCCCAAAAGGCCATGTAGTTGACCATACTTTATTCCACTGTTCACCTTTTTATGTTAGTACAAGTTACCAACTTTAGTTGGTGACAAAAGGTAAGTCATGGACATGTCATGACTACCATATCTTAGATTAAACATTATCTAAGATATCTTAAACTATAGCTTAGTAGTATTTGCTTTAGTTAGAGGATTCTAGTTGGTATCAAAGTATATACGGCTGTAGATAGTAGTATATATAGTTTCTCATTGTAACTCTTGTAGTAAGCTTGTAAGAGTCTTGTAGACTTTGAGTTGATCAATAATATATACAAGTATCTTGAAATTATTCTCTTGTGCTTCTCTTGTGTTACTTAGTATATTATAATCAACTCTTAGAAGATTTCTTCTTCTTGAGTGTTTGTTAGTGAGCTTGAGAGAAAATACTTGTGTTGAGTATCCAAAACCGATCCTGCAATTGGTATCAAAGCTTCTTAGGCTCTTGATTGTGTGATCAAACCATCCTAATCAACCTCTTGCTTACTCACTCCTTTACTACACTCTAAACATAGCCTTGAACCAGAAATCTGAATGTGAAATGGGGACGATAACTAAAGCATCCATCATCACCCCAGAGAACTTTAGACAATGGAGCAGATGTATTGAAGGATTTATCAGATATCAAGATAGTTGCCTGTGGAAATCCATTGCCTAAGGTCCCTACAAGCCAAAGGTGGCTTCACCTTCTGGTGGTGGTGCCATGATAGAGAAGGCAGTGGAGGACTACTCTAAAAAAGACCTCAAGCGGATAGACATTGATGAAAAGGCAATGACAATCCTAATGACAACAATTCCCAACTCCATTATAATAGGGTTTGAGAATTGCACAACTGCTAAAGGACTGTTTGATGCCTTAACCTTGATGTACTCCAACTCCAACGACTCAAAGAATGATTCCCTTAAGCAGCTATTTGAGAACTTCACTCATGTTGCTAGAGATACCTTGCATCAGTAATACTTCGGGTACATAGATCTTATCTCCTCCCTTCAGTCTGTGGGAATAACTCCTGAATTGAGAGACCTCTCAAGGAAATTCATGAGTGCACCTCCCAGTGAGTGGACGTTCTACTATGTCTCCATCATGAGAACAAAGAACCTGAACACACTCATAATGACTGAGCTATACGGTATTCTTGATGGATAATGTGTAGAGATGGAAAACAAGAGTGGCCATTAAGGAAGCAGATCTTCAAGCCTTACCTCAAGCAATGTTCTCATGGTTGCTGAAGGCTCAAGACCCCCTCAATCTCTGCAGTACCTACCGTACTTAGAATAGTCATCCAGCTCTCCTGGGCCTTACATCACATTCCGCGAGACCCAAGGTCTCAACAAGCTCAGCCTAGTACAATAACTTCAAACCTATATAATAAGTTATTGACCAAGAACTATGTACAATAACTTCAAACCTATATAATAAGTTAATACATATGAATCATATTCAACACAATAATAATATGAAATAGATAAACAATGATAAGCAATAACCACATATTATATGTCATCGAATTAATTCATTACATATGTGTAAGATATGAAAGACTTTTATATTAAGCTCATAAACTAGGAACATGATGTATCTACAAACTCCCCCTTGGTCCTAGTTAACTCTATTGTCTAACACTCTTCACATATTCTTGAAACTTCTTGTACTTCTCTTCTCTTGTGACTCCTGCGTGTATCTCAAAAGCAAAGCAGAGTCCTATAACGTGTTGGAATTGAAGAGCTTGTACAATGTCTTGCATGTCATAGAACAGTGGCCACTTGTATAATATGTAAACATCTTCAGCTGACAAGTTGGTTAGCCATATACGGTCAAATACCCGGATAGTCTCTATCTTTCCTTCTTTATTCAGCACTATGACCGTTTCACCCGTCCTCTAATCATAATACCACCATTTGAAGTATGGAGTGAAGTCCAGAGGCATTTCTCACAAGGGAATCTTAGACATTGTGTGCAGAGGACTCTACTTTAGCATGACTTAGGCTTTCCAGATATAGGATCCACTTCAGACCTACGAATGTACCTCTTCCGTTATTGAGGTCTGAAGTTTACCCACCTGGTGTGGTATTCTTTCTTCAATGCAACCTCAAACCAACCAAACATCTTCCTTGGATTAGCATATAGTAGATCTAAGCATGCCAGTCGATTGAGCTCAAAACCAGGAGGATTCTTTAGATCATGAGGATATCTAAAGTACTCAATCCCCTTTTCTCTTTTTACATCATAGACATTAAAGTTTTCAAAATAAGCCCACACAATGATTTTGCCGGACACCTTTTGATGTTTCTTGACTCTATACAATTCGGTGTAGGCTTTCTGCTTTGTAGGTGCGCGCTGGAATTTCATTTTAGCAAAACAAGCCGCCCATTCAGCTTTCTTCAATTCAACATTGGCATCCGAAGCTTGGGCCAAGCTTTCTTCTTTCTCCTTTTCTTTCTCCGCTTCATCCAGCTTCTCAAATGTAGCACTACCAAAAGTATCACCCAAATTGGGTATAACATTGCCTTCGTGGTCAGCATACTCTGGATAGTGCTTAGCTGTAACATCCTCAATCTCGATCTCATCTACGTCTTGTAGCTCCTCATCACTCAGTACATCGACTTCTGGAGCATCTTTGACAATTTCATCAGGATTAAGTCGGAATATCTCAGCCAGCTGGTCATCGGTCAAATCATGAATGATTTCTCCTTCTTCAGGAGTGTAGCTCACTGACCTTCTAACTATCCCTTGCAAATCAAGAATCATGGTTAGTTGAGACTTGGCCTGCTAAAAGGGTTGGACATTAAATTCATCTATCTGTTGAGCTTCATTTGATTGATTAAACATTAAGCATATCACACATAAGTCATTATATAGAACATTAAGACACACATAATCATTAATTACATTATTGTAATACATAATTCAAGTACAAAATTAATAAATACTAAGACATCTAATAATTACCTTTTGTCTTGATCATTTGGTTCTTCAGCTTGAGCCAGATGTGCAAAACACCCAATCTTTAATCAGTTCCTTAAAAGATATTTAATTGGGCTGAAATTATCACACTACAGATGCACCAGGAGCTTAGTTTCAACTTCACGGTCATCACCTTCTTCTAGGATCTTTAGTACGTCTTCAACAAGCTTTTGGCTCTGTTGTGGATCAAGCTGCTAATCATAAGCCTGAAAGATCTTCCATTGGAGCCAATAAGCATCAACATTTTGTATATTAAGTGACATAACCTCGTTAGCTTCTTGAGACTCTTCATCATCCATACCACCACCCATTTGCATAGCATTATTCCCATCTCTGTCCAAAACATCATCTTCTTCCTCTCCATCAAGTAGCAGAAGATCATGTGAGGGTACTTGAACGGGTGGTTTAATATCAGTGCAACGTACACATTCTGGATTTGGTCAGACATCTCATCAACTCCTCCACCCTTGGAGGCAATGCACTTTATGGTAACATGTGCCAAGTACTTGGACTGGGGTCACGTGTTGCTCTTGTTTAGTATGCCGGCATTGATGTCTCCGGCATACTTGAACCTCTAGAAAAACATCTACATGTGCACATACATTGTGCTTGGTGCTCATCTTCCATCTTTCACCCACATTGATGCTACGCAAGAAATATATACATTAGATTTGTTGCTAGACCCAACAGGTGAATTTAGAATGATTTTGTTGTATTGATTCAATCGTGCGATTGAACAACACGACTGAATTCCGTCGTACAAGTGTGCCTGCAGCTGAGTTCAGTCGTGCTATTAAGCCTGTGACTGAGCTTAGATGTATGCTACCCTGTGCGGTTGAGTCAGTCATGCGACTGAACCCATAAGCATGGTTCATACGTGCAATTAAGTCATTCAGTTGGCTCAATCGTGCGACTAGAGTTCATCAGCGTGTCCATTCGTATATCTCACTGTTGAACACCAAAAAATTTTAATCTTTGTCAAAACATGACATTACATTTTGTGTTTAGAATCATTTGGACCGCAGAGACTCGAATTAGCACTTACATTCATTTAAGCCAACATGTGTGACCATTTAAGTAGTATATTATTAAGAGTAGTCTTGGTTCTGGGTTTTAGCATCTTCAACACTTAAAGATGCACTTAAGAAATTTGTTTTGACCGAGTTCAGTTGTAGTGTACATGTAGATGAGTAGAGTAACTGTTAGAAACACTTACTAGGCAGAGATCACAAGCAAATAAAGTTTGAGCAGAGTTTCTGTGAGTATGGGCGATTTCAGAGAACTTGAATTTGGTAAGAGTTATGATCGTTTGACCCCCTTATTTATACTTGTTTAAATTTTAGTCGTGCGACTAGACCCATACTTATGCTTCAGTCTTGCGACTGAGCCCATACTCATGCTTCAGTCATGCGATTGAACCATACTCCTTCATCCATAAGTACGATTGGCTCAGTCTTATGGTCCAATTGCATGGATGTCTCATACTCATGGTCCAGTCGTGTGCCTTGCTCATACTTATGGTCCAGTCGTGTGATTGGCTCATACTTATGGTGTCGTGCGATTAGCGCATACTTATGATCCAATCATGCGATTGGCCCATACTTATGATCCAATCGTGCGAGTGGCCCATACTTATGAGTTTGACCTCACACACTTTCAAATACTTAAAAATTTTACCTTTTGATATTTAACATTATGACCGATGATCATCTCAAACATGTCTGTTTAATTTTAACTGTTTGATCACCTCAGATGTGATCCTTTTAATTTTAAAACGGATTGGTCACCTCAGACATGACTTATCTAATTTTGAACATTTTGGTCACCTTAGACATGACCCTTTTTGAGTGAGTGATTCATAGATTAAGTCTAGTAGTAGAGTCCGACATCTACGTAACAAATTACTAGAAAACAAAAAACTTGAAAACACTTTGAAATTCAAAAAAATACAGAACATATTGTTGTATTTTTTTATTCTGAGAAGTATAAGCAAATTGAAACACTTTAGAACATTCTATGTTATCTCAGTAGCAGACTAGTTTTACTATCATTTTTCCTTTTAATTTGCTTAGACTTCTCAGACTTATACTTTGAATTCTGCATCTTTATCATTTAAATTCTTTTAAAATCCCAACTAATTTGTTCCCTGTGTACTATCATTTTCTATAAATGTTGAATCAGAATCATAGATTTGAGTTCATTTCTTTTAGCTAAGTTGCCCACCTCCCTTGTTTTTTAAGTAATTAAGTACTGCACGAATTTAATACTAAATTAACCTATTCTCCCCCTAAAATTCAAAAACCAAAAATCTTTTTGTGTTTTTGGATTTTTAATAGACTATAAAAGAAATAAAAGAAAATAAAATAAAAAAATTAAACCATGTCGGACTATGCACTGTCTTCTTGTAGAATCATATCACTTTTCTTTTTCATGCCATTAACCTCTAAAAGATATAAAAACCTAGGTTTATCAAATGCTTTAGTGTAGAGGTCGGCGCGTTGAAAA
>BJCM01210476.1:0-22898 GCA_018326385.1 Flaveria bidentis
AGGAGCATATGCGAATGAGACTCAGTCATACGACTGAGCCATGCTAATGGACCAGCCGTGTGACTGAGAAGGTGCGATTGGTTCAGTCGTACGATTGAACCATACACATGGTTCAATCGCATGAATGGGCCAGCAACATCTAATATGGGCTGATGCCTATATATACCAGTTTCAATGTGTAGAAAGTAAGGATTTCTGAAAGTATCTCGGTATAGGGTTGCCCGGGGCCTAGGGCTGCCGGATGAGAGGGGAGATCATGCTCGATCTTCCCCTTGCCAAGAGTCTTGATTCTTATGTTGTAACGAGCTTGTAATCGTTAGGTTTTATCAATGAAACCATTCAATTATAGTTCGTATTATTGTTTGACTTTTGGTTTGAGATGCTGTTTATCCTTCCGTCAAGAACATGCTCGGATGTTTATCGATCCAAAACCGAGTTCACATATCAGAATCATTTTGGACACTTTAATAAACTATTATGATGCTAGATTCTTGTCTTGACCGAGAGTCACTAGCAATTTTAGAAAATCATACTAGAGCTACAAGGTGCAGACAATGATTTTGATTTTCAAGAACTGCAGCTCATTATGATTGTCAGTATGATTATTTCATATTATTATTGTGTTAAGTATAAGTCAAATGTATGAACTTCATATATAGGTTTGAAATTGTTGTACACAATTCTAAGTCAATAATTATTGGGAAATGTGTCAAACATAGTCGGGTGATTACTCATGCTAATGGACCTTACTTATGGACCATACACATGAATGAATCATACTAATGAACTAGTCGCACGACTGAATCAGGAGACTGGATCAGTTGTATGATTGAGGCATAAGATTGACTTAGTTGCACGACTGAACCTTCAGTCGTGTGTATGACTCAATCGCATGTGTCAGTCGCACGACTGAACCATGCTAATGGTTTAGTCGTGTGAATGGCAGCTGCAAACCTATAAATACCACATAATTCATGGAAATACAAAACACTTGAGAATACTTGAGAGAGACTTCGAAAATACATAAACCCTAGCCGTCCAGAGCGTTCAGAACACCCAATCCAACTTCATAGTTCGTTCTTTTTTGATTTCTACTCATTCTTAATGTTTGTTTCATCGTTAGATCGATCACGTTATCGTTCTCACTGACTAGATCACCAATCAAATAGGATTCCACACTATTGATCTTGTTTCACGGAGAATCCGTTAGTACTCCGTACGTACAGGGTCCTATCAAGTGGTATCAGAGCCATTGGCTCGTGATTTTGCGTGGATTCAATTAGTTTTGGTGTTAAAACCAATGTTTTCAATCAAAAGAGTCACCATTTTGCTTCAAAAGGTGTTTTATACGTTTGCATGCAATAAAGTTTCTGTTTTTCATCATACGGAAGATTATGGTTCCTAGAAAACTCATACTTTATGTCAAAGTGTCCAAATATTCAATTTTACAAACACAACAGCCTTCAGTTGCACGATTGGTCCATTCGTATGATTGAACTCATTCGTATACTCCCTTCACATGACTGAACTCAGCTACATCTCTCATTCGCATGACTAAACAACTCTAGTCAGTTGATTCCAATCACCTTGTACATACACACGACTGAATCCAATCGCATGATTGAATTCATTCACATCCTTCATTCCACGAGTGACCCATTCGCATAGCCCATTTGCATGAGTGAAACTGTCCGGTTCTAAGTTTACCAAGTTAAAAGAAATGGAAAAACAATTTGCTGCATTTACTGCTAGAAAGGACTCATGCATCCAGAACTTTCTACTTCTGGAAAATGAGATTGGAAACCATAACAAACCGCTAAAGCTGTTAATGTTGGATGAATACCCACAGTGGAAACAACGGTTTGAAGTCTACTTAAATGGAGTTGACCCAAATCTTTGGACATCCATTGAGACTAGTTACACGGTACCAGTCAGTGCTAATGGAGTCAAGTTGACCTTGGGAGGAATGAGCAAAGCCCAGAAGATTCCGTTTAATGCTGAAAAGAAAGTATATGGCTTGTTGAATTAGTTTATACCTAAGGACATCTTTCATCAGTTCTCTGAGAACAAGTAGGCTAAGAAGTTATGGGAGGCATTGGAAAAGAGATATAAAGGAAATGCAACTCTAGAAGCATAGCAAAAGCTCTTAAAAAGGAGTTTGACAATTTTTCTTCAATTAGGAATGAAAGCTTAGATGATATCATTGATCGATTCTATCATCTGATGAGTGAGTTGCACACTCATGTTGTGACCATATCCATGGAAGATAAAGTCTCTAGCTTTGCTGATGGTTTGCCAGATAAATGGAATCCATTTGTGTCAAATCTGAGACAAAATGAAATTCTTGCTACTTTAGACATAAATGATTTTATCTTGAAGTTAAGGGAGGAAGAACTCCATATGAAATACAAGTCAAAGAAATGATCCTATGTTCAAAATCCTTGACTCTAAAATTCAGTTTCAACTCTGTCTGTTTCAAGAGCACCGTTACAAACGACATTTGTGTCTAGCTCTTCTGCTTCTTCCCAAAGCAGTGCATCAGGAACCAAAATGTCAGGGTCATCTGGAACCCAATTAATAGTTCCTGAGGAAAATATTACAAAGTTGAAGATCGATAATCTCAGAAATGTCATAGTGGAAGTTGCTAAAGAGCACATGGACCTTCTAGCGGCTGTTATACAATCTTATGATGGTTTAGTTATTGGTAAGATTGGAAATTGTCATCATGCTGTTGAGGACTACGAGCAAGTTGATGAAACTGAGCGAGAAAGAATGAATATAATGTATGCCTTGGCTAGTGCTGTCAGAAGAACAAAGAAGTTTGTTAAAAAGACAGGGCAAAATCTAGTTGTCACTAAAGATAGGATTTTTGGATTTGACAAAATCAAAGTTACGTGCTTCAACTGTGGTGAAAAAGGGCACTTTGAACATGAGTGTGTAAAGCCAAAGAAAACTAGAAAATGGAAATTCGTTTCCTACATTCAACCGTCAAGAAAAGGATAAGATTTGAACTTCATCTTCAAGTAAAGAGACAAAGGCTTTGACTACTCAAGGTGATGAAGGTCAAGACTCGTCTTTCTGATTTCTTTCTGAGAGTGATCTAAAGATTGCTTTCGTTGATGTGTTAGATGATGGATCTGGAAGTGAAGGAGACATCATAGCTGAGCAATTTTCAGATATCGAAGAAGCTTTAGATGTTGCTGATCATCTGGTGGTGAAGAGCTTAGTGCTACGAATTCATAATCTCAAGTCACCGAAGAGTCTGACACTACTTTGATGGCTGATTCGTTTGATTCCTCACAGGTAAGTTCTAAAGACCAATTATTTGAAAAACATGCTTGTACTGAATGCGATAAATTTAGGGAAAGCATTGATCTAAAATTTGCTAGGTTATTAGAATATAATGATAATCTAGTAAATGATTTACAACTCTACACTAAAGCAAATCATGTTTTAAAACAAAATGATGGCAGCTTCAAAGAAAAGATAGAACTTTTGGGGACACAACTAAGGGAAACCGAGGTTGTTGCCTTAAATCAATCAAATGACATCAAGTTTTATTTAAAAATATTTGGAGGAAACTAAAAAGGAAAAAGCAGTTCTTCTCACACAGTTCAAAACTTAGTGAACGAATGAAATAACGGGGAAGGTCTGGGTTATAAGGTAGTACATTGCCGATCTAGGGGTGGTTACTTACAACACAACAACACAAAGAGGAGAACAAACTAAGCTTAATCAAACAGTGAACTGGATTAACCATAATAGATGATACTAAGAACACAAGTAAGTAAGTATGAGACAGAACAAGAGAACAAGATACACAAGTGTATGGTTTTCAAGATTGCAGTATATTTCTTTCTCAAGTTATATTACAAGTGTTAGAAAGCATAAAAGAAAGTTTCAAGAACCTGAGATACTTATACTACATCCTACAACCGGCCATACTTTGAAGGCCAGCTGGATACAATTGACTAGACACAAAACAAAATCAATTGTACAGTCAAAAGGCAGATTGCCTTTTGACTACTGACTATGACATGCCATAGCTCACAAACTTATCTATTACAAAAAGGATAAAGTACATGAAGTAGAAAGTTACAAACTCAAAACCTCAATGTACAACTACCAAAAGCATGGACCTTTTCACCAACTCATGCAAGTTGGTGACTTTACAGAGTTGCAGCGGAAACGGGTCTGGCTTTATGGAATATTGCATCAGATAAAGCATGTTGTTAAAAGTCTTCAGAAGAAATCTGTCTTCAAGTGTTGAGCTTCGGAAGGCTTTGTCTCTGAAGCTTTGGAAGCTTCATCTTTGGCTTTGGAATATACTGGTCTTGGCTTTGGAAGATACTGGTCTTGGCTTTGGTAGATTTCATACTTAGAATATTTTTGTTGCATGTGCGAAACTTCCGAAGCATTCTTCTTCAATGTACTTGTGCAGCATGCAGGTGACACTTTGGGTGTTTGGGTTTCATCAGCCTTTTCATATATTCTCTACAGTTATATAGCCAATAGTTTTGTAGGTAGCGAAACAATAGTTTCACCAAGCGAAGCTACAATTTCGCCTGGTGAAGCTCTTGGTCGAAATTAACATTGCACGACGCGAAAGAGCCGTTCAAATCTACAATTTCGCCCTGCGAAACTATAAGCGAATGTATAATTTTGTTGTAATCTAACAAAAAACTTAAATTTTTTTATTTTGATTTCCTTTTCTTTAAAATAAGATAAAATAGAATAAAAGGTAAGAAATAAAAATCCAAATAAAAGAAAAAGAATTAAAAGGAATTACAAACACTTGTAAACAAAATCAAAAGAAAATTGCCCCACAAGACCTCACCATTATTCACGATTAATAATTTTATAACAAAATTTAAACTATATTAAAGGATATGAATGAGAAGCTGAAAAGATCTTGTAGAGAATCAAAGTTTGGCGGGATTGCTGATATGCTTGTCCTTTTAAGTCCATGCCTTCTTCGTTTCAACACATGCATCACAACTATTGTTATCATGTTTTGGATTTTGTTCAAAAAAAGCATTGAATGACCCAATCCCCACAGACATTTGGAAAAGAAACTTATCCTGTCCTCATGATGTATTAAACAAATGACATGCTTTGTATGAATCTTCCTCTCAGGAGCAACAAAGGTCTTATTTCAAAAGAAGCAATGCCATTATAGACATCAAATGATGAGAGCTCTAGGTCTATACTAACGTATAAAAGAGGAGTTGATCAATTGAGTTTTCTAGATGATAACTTCAGGTCTATACTTACGTATTACAGAGAAGATTATTGTATTATGCTGATGAGAGCTCCAGGTCAGTACTATTGTACAACAAAGGAGATTATCACTACAGGTGAATGTTCACACACAACAGAGGAGATAAGCACAAGATAGAATACATCAGGGAGTATCTTATATGCAAAGATGAAAAAGCATATTGCTTTTTGAGATAGATAGGAATGATTTGACCCAAAGATACTTTAGATAAGAATAACTCAAAACAGAGGTATTGCGTTCTCAATCCTTTTTGAACAAGGACTTGAAACTTTGTGAAGGGCAAAGATGTCAAGGGGATTATTTGAGTCATCAAGTTTCTTGTTCTATTAATTCAACTAAATAATAATTGTTTACTTCAATTCCTGGTTGAACCTATCAAACATATCTCCAACAATATTATTAACCTCCTTTACATCATCTAGGCTTCTCATTTTATTCTATAAAGGAAAACAAAAAGAACTTTTATTATATATTCTCCCCCAAAATTTCTACACTTAAAAAAGATGTGGAAATTTCTTGCTTGATCTTATATCACTATGAAAATTTTTAATTATATAATTTTTATTTATTTATTATTATTATTTTAGTTTTGATTAATTTTTTTACGTATTATATATATTTTTTATTTGTTTAAAGTGAAAAATGATGAAGAACGAAGGAGCGGACTAAACAAAAAGAAAAGAAAGAAAATAAAAGGAAAAGAATAAACAATTTGTACATAACATAGGTTTAAGGAAAATGAGTCTTAAAATGTTCTTAAACCTAACATAGATATCAATTAATAAAAGCAAGGTTTATCAAATATTTTATGAAAAGATTTTTTTTTTGAATTTTCGTGTCAATGGGAATAATATCAATAAAACCCTTTTGTAGAGCATCACGGAATGCATGAATCCGTGTCTTAATGTGTTTGGTTCAGAAATGATGAATAGGATTCTTGGTGATCCCAATGGCTGTTTTGTTGTCACAGAACAATGGTGTATGGAGAAAGTTTATCCTATAGTCAATCAACTAGTGCTGGATCCAGAGTACTTGTGAACAACAACTAGAGGCAGCAATGTATACTTCTTCTCCTGCATTGATCTGTTTCTTGCTTTGCCATGAAACCATACAATTTCCCAAGTATTGACACCTACCAGTAACCGAATTTCTGTTTAACCTACAACCATTTGAGTCACTATCAGAATAAGCATGTAAGTCAAAATTCCCACCATAAGGATACCAAAGACCTAAACGAGAAGAGCCTTTAACATAATGAAATATTCGTTTTACAGCCTTTTCATGAGACTCTTTCGGGGCATATTGGTATCAAGCACAATATCCTACAGCAAAGGTGATATCGGGACGACTTGCTGTAAGATACTTATGGGAACCGATCATAGATCTGTAGAGATGAGGATCAACAGGTTTACCGTTTTCGTCAGAAGTGAGGCATGTTTGAGCAGTAAATGGAGTCATTTCAGGAGAGGCTTCATCCATCTTGAATTTCCTTAATAATTGATTAACATACTTTTCCTGATGAATTAGAATTCCCTCTGGCTTTTGTTCGACCTGAAGCCCAAGGAAAAATCACATCTCCCCCGTCATGCTCATTTTGAATCAACTACACATCACCTACTCGAACTCCTAACACAGTTATGGATTGGTGGAGCCGAAGATAATATCATCGACATAAACTTGGACAATGAACTTTTCACCATCCACATCCCACTTGAATAAGGTCATATCAATAGTGCCACAAGAAAAACCATTGCTTAAGAGATACTGAGTTAATGTCTCATACCATATCCAAGGAGCCTGATGAAGACTATAAAGAGACTTGTCAAGTTTGTCAACTTTGTTAGGAAAGTCGGGATCCTCAAAACCTAGTGCTTGACATACATAAATCTCCTGATCAATGTTTCCATAAAGAAATGGACATTTGATATCCATCTGATAGACTTTGAACTTTTTAAGAGTAGTATGAGCGAGAAATATTTTGATGGCTTCAAGACAGACGATAGGAGCAAAAACTTTGATATAGTCAATCATGGAAAATGAATCGAGACTTGTTTCTTAACATAATGCCACGGTCATCGGCTTTGGTTTCAAACACCCATTTCGTGCCAATTGGGCATTTGTTTAGTGGAAGATCGATTAGGGTCCATACCTTGAGTTTCGCGAACTGTTGCAGCTCTAATTACGTCGATTCAACCCATCAAGATTCCTGAAGAGCTACATGAACATTCTTTGGGACAATTTGGGACATAAAACAAGAGAATTAATAGACGTGGATTAGGCATGATTGACTCCGTGTCCGAAATCCATTTGTGATAGATCTTATGATGTTATCATGTGGATGATCTTTCAAGGTTTTGAAATCAGAGGGCATGGGGAGGTTATTTAAAGGTGGTTGGCAAATTGGTTGATGATGTATGAATGAAGTGGAAATTGATGATAAGGTAGAGTTAATTGGATAGTTAGGTGATACCAGTTGTGATGAGGTGGATGGAGGTGTGGATGGAAAGGATGCAGAAACAGGTGGAGGTGGAAGGTCAAATGATAAAGATGAGTATGCAATATCCACTCATGTAGCATTGTTTGCAAATATAGTAGGAGGGTCATAAGGTATAACAGGTGTTGGGGGAATGAGGTTTGTGTGATTATTGGAGATAGACGCATCATTGTCGAAAACAGGAAGATTAAACGAGTTAAACACAGTATCAGAGTCAAGTAACTAGCAAACCATGCTGGTTCTAATCAAACATTAGAGGAATTAGATTCTTGCCAATCTATATATAAGGAATCTTGTACAATACGTGTTCTCTTGTTATATACCCCATAAGCATTTTGAGAAGAAGAATAATCGACGAAGTAACATTCATTAGACATGTCACCAAACTTCGTCTTCTACGCTTGAGTATTCAATAAAGTGCACGAGCAGCGAAATGGTTGAAAGAAATCAATTAAAGGCTTTCTCTTATGAAATAATTCATAAGGAGTCTTCATTTTATCTTTGACAATCAACACCCGATTCACAACGTATGAAGCACAATTTACTGCCTCAACCCAAAACATGATGGGTAAGGAGGATTGAATCAGCATTGTACAGGCAACTTCAATAAGGGTGCTATTCTTTCGTTCAGCCACACCATTCTGAATTGTTTTAAAATTCCATTTGTAGCACAAAACGAATCAAAGATCTGATTTCTGAATTCAGTGTCGTTGTCACTTCTGATCGCCAAGACCTTTCTTCTGGAAGGTGGCCTAATCTACGATGCCATACAAGTGACTCAGAAGTGGAAGCTTTGGACAAAAGAATGGTAGCGGTAGACTTTGACTCCCTTAAACCCATATCAAGAAGATATGTATCCTTCTTTTGTGGAGCCTGCATGACTACCATTTCTTCTGGAATATCAATCTCAGATTGTAAAAAGAGACATTCATTGGACTTAAACAAGACCAGAATGTCTTTATCACAAATATGAGAGACACTCAATACATAAAATGCAAGCTCAAGTACATAATTGGCTTTTCTAAGGTTAGAGAGCCATTGGAGACTTCTCCTTGACCTATCATTTTTCATCCTTTCTTGTCACTTGCAAACACCACATAACCTCCATATATTATACGATAATTTGTCAACAAGTCTTTTAGCCCCATCATATGTTTGGAATATCCACTATCCATATGACATACACTGTTTACAAAATTAATGGATGAATCCTGCAAAAAGAATATCAAAGAATAGGTTAACCTGGTGAGATGGGAACCCAAGTTTGAGCAACTTTGGGTTTAGGAGAGACAAATTTCTTGCAAAAGAAATCATTTAACTAATTTTGTCAATCTATTCGCAAATGAATTCCTATTAACATGTCTATGATGAAGCTCAGGACAATGCTTAACTACATGATCATCTTGACCACACCTAAACGAGTGTGGTTTTAATCTAGGTCTGTTTTGTAATGAGGTAGGGATTTGATCAATATGTATTTCCTCATCACATTTAGACACATTAGAATATACACCTTTGTATGTCTCATACATGCCTCGAGATCTGTATTTATTTGAACAAGAATGGTTATTTACAAAAGAAGATGAATTGTCATCTGAAGTACAAGTAATACTTGTATCACTTGTACTAGCTTCAGATGAAGTTGATACCCATTTATTTGATAAAAAAAATATTCATTGGGGTAAAAGTTGGAATAGGATGAGAAAATAATTTGTCAAAACAATTAGTTTTATGTTTCTCATTACTCTTTGCGGTGGAACCATTCACACTATTAACAATCAGAAATAGTAGGATCATTACAATCCACAAAATTTGAAGATAAAATATAAATATCACGAGAACACGATGAGACAATGTCGATTATAGATTCATGAGAAACAAAAACAGAAATTAAACTAGATTTTATGATCTAAGATAGAATGTTGAGATTCAGGAGTACTAAGACTAGTGCATCCAAGTCCGCTAGTCGGTCCATGATCATAGTCCTCACAAACATGCTTAGGATTTACACCTTCTAAACCTGCTGACATACTGTTAGTATCTATTTTGATCAAATCATTAGAAGGATGAGGAACATGCATAGGAGAATAACAATAAGTACTAGGAGGAGGATAAACCTTAGCATTTTCATAGCCCAATCCCGTTTTAATCCTAGCCGCCTGTTGAGATTTACATAGATCATCATGTTTCATTCTCGATATTGTCCATTTTTTAGCTTTGACTGAAGTTTGCTTATTTGAAATTCAGCAAGTGCAACCCTTTCAGTCAAAGTATTAATCTCAACATTTCTTTCCAAAACTATTCGTTTTAGATGATCATTTTCTTTTAAAGCCTTGTTTAATTTAACAAAATATTTCGACTCGTTTATTTTAAGTTCCTCATTAATTGGTTTTAAATCTTTCTCATTATCAGTTAATGAAGGAATAGCTTTGTAAACCCCCACATAAGCTGATTTACATGCAAAAGAACATATATCATGAATTACCTCATACGGAAGTCCCATCACCACCTTTTCTGCTGCTAAGGCCATCTCACATTAGCATACCAGAGTACCCGACTTGCATTCCCCAACAGTGATAGCATCATCATCTTTTTATTTTCCTTGCTCAGTGGATTGACTTTCTTCCTTTCTTAATTCCTTAGATTTACCTTCTTTCACCATCTCATCATGCTTCACCTTTACCGAATCCTTAGCTTCACTTCTAAGATCTTTGAATGGATCAAATTCATCTTCACAATCTCTCTTTCCCTTTCCATTCATAACTTCAGCCATCATAGCTTGATTAATCTCTTCTCTCGTCTCAACGACTTCAGCAATCTAATCAAAGTTTGAAATCAAAGCAGTATCCTTTTGACTCATATCCTCCTTTTCCCCATTTGTAGTTAGTTGTGGAACTCCTGTATTACTAGAATCAGTGACGGTTGGTAATGGACATTCACGATTGAAATGTCCCAGCTGTTTGCAGTTAAAACACATTAGCTTGGACTTATCAAATCCCAGTTTGGAGTTAGAGATTTGGCCTCCAAAATTCTTTCTCCCACTACGCTCCATGAATCTTCGGGCTCGAAGTGTCAACATTGCCATTTGCCATTGAATGTCAATCTCTTCCAATTCACCAGGGTCCACCTGATACATATCAACCATCGTCATCCCTTTTCCTTTCAACTCCCTCGTCATTAAGGCTTCATAGCTCTGAAAAAACATACCAAAAAGAGCCATTGTCTCGGATGGAACTGAAGTTTCAACATTTGCTTTAGAATTAGCTTGATCTCTCCCAACACTACCACAATGTCTAGAAATATCACCAGTATTCACTCCTCCTTGAGGAGATGTCTGCATAGGAGAGCTTGCAGTGGAAGACAATAATGCAACATTTTGAGTGAAACTAGATGTAGGCATTATGGTTTAGTTGAATTCACATCATAGCTGCCCCCTGACCAAACACTCAGGATGATGAATTGAGGGCAGTTAGGATAAACTACCTGTAGACCAGGAACTATGAGGTTGATAATGTCATTTCTCTCCTTGGATGAACTGAATGAAATGGTTGACATGGAGAGGTCAAAGGTGATGAAAGAGGCAGAAGATGTAGAGCTACTAGTACAAATCAAAGAAGACAGAAAAAAGAAAAGACTGTACAGGCATGTGCCTACTCTCTTCCCAATTCAAGAAAGTCCTGCACAAGAGGATGTGGTTCAACAACAACCTCAGGTCGATAAGGAAGAAGACAGGATCAAGATGATCAACTACCAGAGTGCCACAGGCCTTTATCAGGCAGAAGCACTTCTTCCCTTATTCTATGACTATGTTGAGTTTGAGTATCTCAGACAACTTGAACTTGAGATAGTCAAGGAAAGAAAGACAACCAAAAGAAAGCTAAAGAAATAAGCTGATAAGTCAAGAGCCATCATCCAAAAGAACATGAAGAAGTTTGCTAACATGCAGAGAATGATGAGCTTCTTGAAGCTGTATGGATTCTCTGGAAGGAGACTTGGCCCCATGTCTTTATCCATTATGGATGAGCATATCAGGGTGATCAAGCAGAAGATAAAGAGTGAAGAGCTGATTGACTTACACTCCCCTCCAAGTCAAGCTCCACTTGAAGTGGATGTTAAGGTTGAACAACCAGAGACAACACAACCTGGACCTCCTGCTGAATCTCAGCAAGCTTCATCTTTTGATCCACAACAGGGTCAACTTCCCTCTCCTTCGGAAACTATGAGAGAGGAAGTCCCAACTGAGAAAGACAATGAAGATCAATCAGGTGCTGCAGGTCAGTCTTCTTAGTTAAAAGGAACAAAGAGAAAGAAAAGGTTTGCTTCAAAGCCAAAGTCAAAAAAGAAGAAGGCTGCAACCTTTTCAGAACCTCAGGATGAATCAGAACATCCTGAGGATATGCAGCTAGAGGATGCCACATCAACTCCCATTCAAACATCTCCTCTAGCATCAGGAAAACCCATCTTGTCCTGGCCATACACCACAAATCCGGAAAGATGGCATTTCATTAGAGATCAAGGAATTGAAGACATCTACACTTGGCAAGACATGTTTCAGTTGCCTCTGCATGATCTCTTTGGCATAAGAAGACATTTTGACAGTCTGAAGGATCTTGATAACCTCATGAAGAAAGGAATGGTGATTATCCTAATGAGGACTGTTGATATCTGAAGTCTACTAGTGTTTTGCTAGCATCAGCCTAGGGGGAGTTTGTAGAGAATATATGAAGAGGCTGATGCAACCCAAACACCCAAAGTCTCTCCTATATGATGCATAAGTACATTGAAGAAGAATGATTCAAAAGTTTAACACATGCAACCGAAATATTCTAATTGTGAAATCTTTCGAAGCCAAGACCAATATCTTTCGAATCCAAAGATGAAGTCTTCCGAAGCATCAGAGACAAAGTCTTCCAAAGCTTAACACTTGAAGACAGATTTCTTCTATAGACTTACAAGAACATGCTTTATCTTATGTACTTTTCCATAAAGCTGGACCCCTTTCCGCTGCAACTATGTAAAGTCACCAACTTGCATGAGTTGGTGAACAGGTCCATGGTTTTGGTAACTGTACATTGAGGTCTTGAGTCTGTAACTTTCTACTTCATGTACTTTTTCCTTTTTGTAATAGATAAGGATGTGAGCTATGGCATGTCATAGTCACTAGTCAAAAGGCAATCTGCCTTTTGACTCTATAATTGATTTTGTTTTGTGTCAAGTCAATTGTATCCAGCTGGCCTTCAAAGTATGGCCGGCTGTAGGATGTAGTATAAGTATCTCAGGTTCTTGAAGCTTCTTTTATGCTTTGTAACACTTGTAATAGAACTTGAGAAAGTAATATACTACAATCTTGAAAACCATACACTTGTGTATCTTGTTCTCTTATTCTATCTCATACTTACTTACTTGTGTTCTTAGTACCATCTATTGTGGTTAATCCAATTCACTGTTTGTTTAAGCTTAGTTTGTTCTCCTCTTTGTGTTGTTGTGTTGTAAGTGACCACCCTTCAACGGTCCTGCAATAACTCAATTCATGAAACTACTTTCTCATTTTCTCACAATTAAAGGTTTACGAGTTTTAGGGTTTATCGGCCACTTCTGAGTGTGATTTTTTATTTTCTTTGTGTTTGACTCTTGATTGACCATTCTATCTTATTCGTATGTGAGTTTCGAACTCAGAACTACAACTTAATCGAAGTTAAATAGCAACATTGTGAGTCTATTAGATTGAGACTCTTCGGTACCATGGCAGTTCTTACTACAAAAGTACCGATAGTCCAGCAAAACTGAACGACAGTACATAGTTTTTCAGTGAAACTATGGTGTTATGTTGTCCTAGTGAACTTAACAGTTTCGTTGTGTAAACTTCAGCTTCACTATGCCAAAACTATACTTTCGGCCAGTCGAATATACTTCATTGTCGTGCCGAAACTAATGAATAATTGCTGAAGAAACTATACTTTCGATTGCCGAAACTAAAATTCTTCATGCGAAAATACAGTTTCGGCCACCGAAATTAATTTGTTTTTTGATTAATTTTAATCCTCTTTTATTTTTCTTTAATATTATTATTTAGTTTACTATTCTAATGCTTTTTATTTGGTATTCAGATTTAATGGCAAATCTGAAGTTTGACGAGAGCAACAACATTACTGCTACCTTAGACGACACACACCCTAAAGCGGCTGGATTTAGCGATTGTATTCATTGGCTACAGAGATCTCCTATTTCCTATGCGATCTCTTGTTCTTCTACCTTATAGGACTTACATATTAGAGATTTCTGGCGGACGACGGAGTATGATACGAGAGGCAACTATCAGAATATTATAGGCAGAGTGTTGGAGAATAAGGTGATCATAACTACTGAGGTTGTATCGATGGTGCTAAAGTTAGATGAAAATACAAAAGATGAGGTTACTATGTCAGATCAGGAGATGTTTGAAGCCTTCAGATCGATGGATGTGAGGGTCCAGCTTTTGGGACGAAGAAGGAGAATAAGAAGTCCTTCCTTTATAAGGAATGGAGATATATAGCTCATGTCTTCATTGTGTGCTTAGATCACCGTAAAGGTGGATTAGATGGGTTTAATCTAGACTTGGCAAAACCATGGTGTTATGCTGCAAGGGAAGGAAGGCAATATATTGAGACTGATATTTGCTTGTATGGCAGAGAATGTGATGGCATTGAAGAATGACAAATGGCTCTCTACCCTTGATTTTTACAAATGATTTTTGCTGATCTTATTCCAAACATACCAAGACACGGGGAGGTCAAGAGGCTGGTACAAATGAACACCCGTATCTTTGCAGACCGTTGCGTCATTCCTCACGATTTCAGTGGAAAAAATACTCATTTGTGGGAAAACATGTATCCACCAGAAAGATGAAGTTATATCAGGAGGGTAGACGAGACTAAGAATAAAAGAGCTGAACAGACCAGGGTACAACAGACTGATGCTTTTAAGAAGAGGAAAAGATATGTGAAGGAGAAGGATTATGACATTGAGGAGGAAGTGCATGAAATGGCTGAGGAGGTAAGGGTTGATAAAAAAAGGAGATCAAAGAAGAAAACTGATGTGAGTGCGACTGAGAGAAGGACTATACAGACACACCAATCCTTTACTGAGCCCTCAAGGAGAGAGGAGAGAGTTGGATTAGATGAGGATGTGATTAGAAGCCTCAACCCCTCTCTAGCCAATGAGTTAAGCATGATTAAGACAAAACTTACCAATCAAGAGATGAGGGAAAGACACAAGGATGAAGTGATTGATGGTATGACCAGAGTGCTGATACATAAGAATAAAGTAATTAAGAGACTGTTTGAGGAGGTGAATGAACTAAAGGCTACAGCTGGCCTGCTCAATCAGCTAACTCAACCTGAGTTAGATGATTTGACTGATACTTCTAAGTACCTATTTCTAAATGTGGGTAGATCTTCCCGGGCAGGAGAGAGCAAATCTGGTGCAGCAACTGAAGAAGTGGGAGGTTCTGGTGTGAGGAAGGAGACTAAAAATGTGGAGAATGTTGTGAAGATATTTGAAGCTGGATTTGTTAACATGCAGTTTGATATTGAAAAGGATTTTGTTGATAAAGAGGTGATAATAGAGAAATCTGTTGGAAAGGATGCTTCGAAAGGAAAGGGGCTAATTGATGAAGAAGAAGATGAGGAGCAACTGGTTGATTATGATTCAGAACCAGAATATTATGAGGTTGATGAGAGGCCCCTAACCTATGTTGCCAAGATAGGAGAAAAGGATGAAGATGTGTTTGAAATAGCCAAAGATGAATGGTTTGTCAAGGAGAAAGAGCCAGAAGAGTTGACTCCCCTGTTCCAAAACAAGGAAGGGTTTAGCAAGAAGGAAGTAGACAAGAGGATTATTAGTTGGAGTTATAATCCCAGCCTCAAAATGTTTATGATCAAGAGGAGAGGGGGAGGTATAACTTATGTGCACAAGAGGAAAGCTTTCAAGACCTTACCCAAATGGGATCTGAGGAGGCTGGTATGTTGCCATTACTGAACACTCATCTAAGTGAATGAGCCTCATTACTTGAGAATGAGATAAAGAATGGACTGAATGAAAACTTTAAGACATTCGGATTTATGAAGGTTGAGAGGAGAAGATACAAGAAGGATAAAGATTAGGAAATAGGAAAGGGAAAGATTGTGCTAAGGGTGAAAGCCCTAAAGACAGTGAACAAGATTAGACTGGCAGATCCCCTCACCCAGAAAATGCAAAACTTTGAGAAGTGGTTTTACGACAACAATACGGGGGAAGCAGTGATCAGGGTAAAGAACGGGGGTCACTTCAAAGTGTTTGATCCAATGGAGTAATTCAGTTTTTGTGATGAAGACCTGCTAGTTGTTTGTGAAAACCACATTAAAGCAAGGGCTGGGGAAGCTACACGAAAGTAAGCCAATCTATTTATGACTATGGCTAACAAACTCAAAGGAGTGAGGGTGGAGGTGGAAGAACTTGTTGAGAGAGTTTGAGTTTAGAATCATCTAGACATGGACATGAGGGAGTTATCTAGACAATTTGAGCAAGCAAGTGCTCGTTCTGATGGAGCTAGTGAAGCAGTAGGTGACCAGGGTGAATCATTTGCTGAAGCTCCAGTGGAAGAAGCTGTAGGAGGTAATGAAGAAACATCAAACGCAACAACAGAGACTGGAGCTGACATGACAAATCAAGACAACTAAAGGTGGTAAGATCCAACCTAGGGGGAGTATTGAAGATCATGTATAAGTAGACGCACCTTAGATTAGTTTGTTTATATTGCTTTGTAATAGGTCTAATGTTACTTTACTTTTGTATGTATTTAGTTTAATTTTGTAGTCCAGCGAAACTGTAGTTTCACTCATAGTCAACTGTTTACTTCTCCTAGCGAAACTGTTGTTTCTGCCGGGCGAAACTATAGTTTCGGCTGAACAGTTTCGCTGACAACGAAACTGTCTGCGAAACTAAGACTCCTATATATACTTGTGATCAATTTCATTGTTGGCTAACCTTGCAGAACCCTAATCATTTATCATTGTTGCAAGTTACCTTTGTAAGAAGTCATTTCATAGAAATATCATTGTGCTTTCTTATTATTGAGTATATTGATCATCATTTCCTTACTTTGATTCATTTGTGGTTGTTCTTAATCTTCTTAATCTTTGTTTTCTATTGTTTGTATTTGATATTGAACGATTCAACATCTCATTTGTACTGCAAATCGATCGAATGGACCAACAGAGTCATAACATTCTCTTCACTAAGCATGAGTCCATTGTTCTCAAGCCCAGGGTGGTCATTCCTGATGAGCATATTTTACTTAGAGCCCCAAGAAAAGGGACATGTAGAAGATGGACTTACAAGAAACCTTTTATGTTTCATGCTTTCTGTCTAAAGCAAATAGTGATGAGTCTTTTTTCTAGCATAAAAGAATGTGCCATTATGTTGCATGCCTATAGTTAAGACTCAAGATAAGAATCCTTATGAACTTTGGCACAAGATAAAACCTTTTATTGGTTTTCTCAAGTCTTTTGGATGTCCTTGCACCATCTTGAATACCAAAGATCAAATTGCAAAATTTGCTGAGAAATCAGATAATGGACATTTCTAAGCTACGGTTTATAGAGTATATAATCTCAAAACCAGGATTGTTGAACAGTTAGCGAATGTGACTTTCAATGAACACATACCCAGTGTAACTGGTTCTGGTATTTATATTGATTTAGTTACCAAATATTTTATCAAATCTTGTGAGAATGTTTTAGGGTCTATAGATATTCTATAAATAGGTGATCCTAATCCAATATTTAAGCTCACAAGATCTTCATGATATACAACTTCAGCTCCAGTTGTAACTATGTAACACCCGGTTATTTATAAAAGACAAAGAAGGATGAATAAAGTGAAGAAAAAGAAAGAAAGTATATTTTACCAAAGTTAAGGGGTAAAAAGTGTCAAAAAGGAAAAAAGGTTTGAAAAAGTGGGTGTAAAAGGTGATGGCCTCCCATCACTCACTCTACACCCACAAAATTCAATTTTTAAAGAGAGAGAAAGCGAAAAGAGCATATTGCTCTTGGGTTTTGAAGAGGAACAAGTGCAAAAGTCGAATTCAAGGTAAAAATTCATGTATTTAAGATGTTCTTAACTGGTTTCATCCTCGGTTGTGTGCTTATGTATGTTGTGTGTGTTCGGTTGTGTGTTTTTAGTGGGTTTCTAGGTGAGAACTTGTAGCAATCGGGCTTTAAAGGAAGTCTTACCCGAAGAGGCTGCTAAGGTGAGTTCTAGAACCCCCCATTTTACATGTTTTAACTGATTTTAGGGCTCGAAATGCATGAATGAACTTTTTATAAATGTTGGGTTTCAAACCTGTATGTATGTAAGTGTGTATGTTGCTGGTGGGGTTTGATTTTAGGCTATGTTCATGTTTGATGATGTTATGGTTGTGTTTCTATGGCTTGGAATGTAAGATTTAAGCATAGAACATGATAGATGGTGTTTGGGGACCAAATTATGATGTTAAGTGTGCCTTAGGCTACTCATGTGCCCAAACTAGTTCATACAGCTAACTTTTAGATAACTGCTTAAGTGTTACAAATGCGGATGAGTAAAGAGGAAATGCGGATGAGCATTGACGAATGCCGATAAGTAAAATTCAATGTGGATGAGTAAAGAGGAAATGCGGATGAGCATTGACAAATGCGGATGAGTAAAGAGGAAATACGGATGAGCATTGACAAATGCGGATGAGTAAAAGTCAATGCGGATGAGTAAAGAGGAAATTCGGATGAGCATTGACAAATGCGGATGAGTAAAAGTCAATGCGGATGAGTAAAAAGGAAATGCGGATGAGCATTTTGTACCATTTAGACATTTAATCCCTCAACTTGGGTTAAATTGTGTTTCTTCATTTTCTGCACTTTTATTCTTTCTTTATCGTCTTTTGAAATTTCAGGTGTTACAAGCTCTTCGGGATTCTTGTTGGGTTGAGTCCATGCAATTGGAGCTTTAACAATTTTGGTGAGGAAGAAATCTGATGATCAAGGTACGTAATGTTCAATAGGCACGAAAGGTGTGGACACTTGTTGATCTTCCTCCAAACAAATGTTTAATAGGCACGAAATGGGTGTTCAAGAACAAACCCGGTGTTCAAGGCATTGTGGTGAGGAATAAATCCCGGTTGGTGGTTCAAAGAGTTGTCTAAGAAGAAGTGATTGACAACACGGATGTCTTTGCTCCTGTTGCCCATCATGAAGCACTCTAGATCTTTCTGGCTCATTCCGCACATAAGCAATTCAAAGTCTATCAGATGGATGTTAAATGTGCCTTTCTTAATGGAGAAATTGATGGAGTGATATATGTGTGTTAACCACCAGGGTTTGGGGATCCATATTTTCCTGACAAAGTATACAAGCTTGATAAATCTCTCTATGGTTTACATCAAGCTCCTTGCATCTAGTACGATACTCTAACACAATATCTTCTGAGCAATGGTTTCTCTCAGGGCACCATTGATATGACTTTATTCAAGAAATATGTAGACAGTGAGATGCTAATTGTGCAAGTATACGTCGATGATATTATTTTTTGCTCAACCAATCCAAAGCTGTGTCGGGAATTTGTGAGGACCGTGTACGTACGGAATACTAACAGATTTTGCATGAGACCAGATAAATAATGTGGAATCATATTTGATTGGCGATCCAATCAGTGAGAACGATAACCCGATCGATGTAAGGATGAAGTAAACGTTAAGAATGAGTAGGGATCGATCAAGATCGAACTTTGAACTTGGATTGGCTGTCTTGTACATTATGGATGGCTAGAGTTTATCAATATACGAAATATCTCTCGAAGTATTCAAAGTGTTCTAAAAAGTTCTGAAAGTTTTATGTTTTTCCACGAATTAAGTGGTATTTATAGGTTTGCAGTTTCCATTCATACGACTGAACCATTAGCATGGTTCAGTCGTGCGACTGAATCATGCGATTGAGTCATACGTATGACTGAAGGTTTAGTCGTGCGACTGAGTCAATCTTATGTCACAATCATACAACTGATCCAGTCTCTTGTTTCAGTCATGTAGCTAGTCCATAAGCAAGATATATGCATGCGTATGGTCCATTAGCATGAATACTCAGCCGACTAGGTTGAACACATTACTTAACTATTATTGACTAAGAACCATACACAACAACCTCAAACCTATATAATAAGTTCATACATATGAATTATACTTAACACAATAATAATATGAAATAATCAAACATGAATAAACATCAAACACATATAATATTTCATTATGTCATTACATTACACATGTGTAAGAAATGATATACTTTTACATTTGAGCACATAAACTAGGACCATCGTGTATCTACAAATTCCCCTTGGACCTAGTTTACCCTATTGTCTAACATTCTTCACATGTTCTTGGAACTTCTTGTACTTCTCCTCTCTTGGGACTCCTGTATGTACTTCAAATGCAAAGCAGAGCCGTATAACGTGTTGGAACTGTAGAGCTTGTACCATATCTTCCATGTTATAGAATAATGGCCACTTATATAAAGTATAAACATCTTTAGCAGATAAGTTATTAACCTACATTGGGTCAAAAACCTTGATAGTATCAATCTTTCCTTCTCTGTACAAATCTATGACCCCTTCTCCCATCCACCAATCATAATACCACCATTTGAAGTGTGGAGTGAAGTCCTGAGGCATTTCCCGTAAGGGAATCTTGGACATTGTGAATGGGGGACTCCACTTCAGCACCATCTTCAGTCTTCGAGATATTGGATTAAGTTCAGGTTTATGAATGAACCTCTTAGGATGTTGAGGTCTAAACTTTACCCATCTTGTGTGGTATTCTTTCTTTAATGCAGTCTCAAACCATCCTAACATCTTTCTCAGGTTGGCATACAAATGATCTAAGCATGCTAGGTGGTTGAGCTCAAAACCAGGAAGAGTCTTCAAATCGCGAGGATATCTGATGTACTCAATCCCCTTCTCTCTCTTAACTGCATAGACTTCCAAGTCTTGAAAATATGCCCACTCGATAACTTTGCCTGACACTTTCTGATGTCTCTTGACTCTATAAAGTTTGGTGTAGGCATTCTGCTTTGGAGGTGCGCACTGGGCTTTCATTTCAGCAAAGTGAGCATCCCATTCGGCTTTCTTTAGATCAAAATTAGCATCTGAAGCTTGGGCTTGACATTAATCCTTTTCTTTCTCTTTCTCCATCTCCTCCAACTTCTCAAAAGTAGCACTGCCAAAAGTTTCACCCAGGATAGGGATATCATTTCCTTGAGGGACAGTGTACTCCGGATAGTGCTCAACTATAACATCCTCAATCTCAATCTCATCTATATCCTGTAGCTCCTCATCACTTAGGACATCGAATTCTAGAGCATCTTTGACAATTTCATCAGGATTGAGTCGGAACATCCCAGCTAGATGGTCATCGGTTAGATCATGTATAATTTCTAATTCTTCAGGAGTGTAGCTCACTGACCTTCTAGCTATCCCTTGTAAATCAAGAATCATCATGAGTTGAGTCTTGATTTGCTGCAAGGGGGACGACATCATATTCATCTTGTTGTTGATCTGTTTGATTAAACATTTAACACATCACACATAAGTCATTGATCAAGATATTGAAACAAAACAACCATAAATAATCATTAATTACATTAATGTAATACATAATTCAAATACAAAAGTTTTAAATACAAAAACATCTAATCATTACTTTTGCCTTGATCAGTCGTCTCTGCAGCTTGAGGTGTTGAGGACGAGGCTCCTTGATCTTGATTTCTCTTTGTGCGCCTCTCCTAAGCTTGAGTGGAGGCTGATGCAGCAGCATCACCTTCTTGATCATTATCTTGATCATCCTCCTTGTCCTTTCTGCTTGGTCTAGCTCCCTCATCATCATTAACATCATCACCATCCTTAATCTTTAACGGCTCACTCTTGGATCCCTTTAGCTTTAGCAAGATCGTCTTTTTCTTCTTCTCTAGATCCTCAATCCTCTTTACCCGAGGCCATCACCAGCTCATTTTGACTCTTTACCGCATGGTGAGCTCGGCCTAAGGCCCTCTCATACTGGGCATTCTTCTCACTGAGCTACGTGATTTGCTTTGCTTAAGCAGCATTTACCTCCATCAGTTGGTTTAGCTGAGTCGCTCTTAGGTCATCAGTAGCAATCTGCCTTAGCATTATGCGGTTTAGGTTAGCAAGCTATTCCTATAACCTAATATTAGGTACAATGGAGCCATGGGTCATTGGGGCTTGGGTGGATGTACCGGTTTGTTGAGTAGTGGTTGTGGTGGTGGATGTGATGAAGATGGGAGGTGGAATGGGAGTGGATTATGGTGCAGTGGTTGTAGTAGTGGTGGTGGGAGGTATGGTAGTGGTGGTAGTAGATGTGGTGGTTAGGGTGATCCGTTTCCTCTTGCTCTTCTTCGCATAGGGTTGGGCCATCCTTTTCATCCTTGAGCCCTTGGAGACAGAGGCTCCCCCTGAGCTGAGTGGCTTGTCCGGGGGGTAAGTAGGATCAAAGATAGCCTTGAAGATCCTCGACCTATGTAGAAAGGCTATACTCCCAGCGAACTCAGTGACGTTCCCGGAAGTGGCATCAAGATGAGCACATATATTGTGCTTGGTGCTTGCAGGACCGGTGAAGGGGGTCACTTACAACACAACAACACAAAGAGGAAAGTAATTAAACTTAATCAAACAGTGAACTGGATTAACCATAATATATGACACTAAGAACACAAGTAATTAAGAGATAGAACACAAGAGCAAGATACACAAGTGAATGGTTTTTAAGATTGCAGTATATTTCTTTCTCAATGTTCTATTACAAGTGTTACAAAGCATAAAGGAAAGTTACAAGAACATGTGATACTTATACTACATCCTACAACCAGCCATACTATGAAAGCCAGCTAGATACAATTAACTAGACACAAAACAAAATCAATTGTAGAGTCAAAAGGCAGATTGCCTTTTGACTAGTGACTATGACATGCCATAGCTCACATCCTTATCTATTACAAAAAATGATAAAGTACATGAATTAGAAAGTTACAAACTCAAGACCTCAATGTACAGTTACCAAAAGCATAG
>BJCM01210477.1:0-14201 GCA_018326385.1 Flaveria bidentis
AGCTTGCGAGTGAATGAATATATTATCTTTTGCAGAAAACTCTCTCTTTATAATCGTCACTGTTTGATTGAATATTCTTAGTATTCTTGCTTAAATTTCGTCTAATTTTAGTACGATTCCGCTGCATATTATAACCTAATTGATCAAACTAGATCGTCGATCCCCAACAAGAAACTTGTTCTTTGAAAGCATAAGAGTACTTTAGTTGATCTTTTAGCTTCAAAAGATATTTTAGAAATTTCTTCCGAAGGTAATTTGGTTTCTAAGACATAAATTTCTTCCGAAGGTAATTTAAATCTTCGGAAGAGAAAAGAGATCAAAATTTATCAAAAATTTGAGAAATATCTTTTGAAAAGATTTTTCTTCCAAAGAAAACAAGGGCTTATGAAGGTGATAAAATAGAGAACTTAGGACACATAGGTTTTAGAAATAAATATGATTAAGTTTTAAATAAGCTATTCAAAGTTAATAATCCAATAGCTGATACAAGATATTTAAATCTTTGCTTATCAAAAGCTTTGGTGAACAGATTAGCATATTGTTCATTTGTGTTAACTTTAACAAGTTTGATTAATCCTTTTTCATTATTATCTCTAATCAAATGATACCTGATATTGATATGCTTTGTCCTTAAGTGCTGCACAAGATTTTCTTTGATTGAGATAGCACTATTGTTGTCTATGTGGATGGGAGTCTCCTTAAAGTTGAATCCATAGTCCAGCATCTGGTTATGAATCCAAAGCACTTAAGCACAACAGCTTATAGCAGCAATGTATTCAGCCTCAACTGTTGATGCAGACACACAAGATTTCTTCTTACATTGCCAAGAGACTACTCTTTCACCAATAAATTGACATCCCCTTGATGTAGACTTTGCAGTCATGTTGCAGCCACCATAGTCACTATATGTATAAGCATACAAATTAAAGTCAGAATTCTTTGGATACCAAAGGCCAAGTGATGGAGCACCTTTAAGGTATCTTAGAATTCTTTTGACAGTGACTAGGTGTGACATCTTGGGATTGGCTTGATATCTTGCACAAATGCATGTAGGAAACATGATATTTGGTCTGCTAGCTATGAGGTACATACGAGACCCAATCATTACCCTATAGAGATGCTCATCAACACACTCCACCTCAAGATTAGGTCCAAGGGAGTGATTTCTGGCTATGGGTGTCTTAGCAAGCTTACAGTCAGTCATGTTGAACCTTTTAAGTATGTATTGTACATACTTTGACTGACTTATGAAGATGCAATTTTCAACTTGCTTCACTTGAATTCTAGAAAGAAATTGAGTTCCCCTATGGCACTCATTTCAAACCTGTCCTTCATCAGCTTCTCAAAGTCTTTGCAAAGCTTTGGATTAGTTGACCCAAAGATAATGTCGTCTACATATACTTGAACTAGCATTATGTCATATCCTGTTCCTTTAATGAAGAGAGTTCCATACCACTTTCATACCACTTTCTTGGAGCTTGGTACAGCCCTTAAAGAGCTTTATCAAGCCTTTTACAGCCATGCTGACAAAGATACTAAGATAGAGTCTCATACCACTTTCTTGGAGCTTGGTACAGCCCTTAAAGAGCTTTATCAAGCCTGTAGACATAATCAGGATGATCAGGATTGGTAAAACCAGGTGGTTGTATGACATACACCTCTTCATCAATCACCCCATACAGAAAAGCACACTTGGCATCAAGTTGATAGACCTTGAAGTTCTTGGATGTATCTTAAGCCAAGAATATCCTAACAGCTTCCACTCTTGCCACATGAGCAAAGACATTAGTGTAGACAAGTCCTTCTTCTTATGTGTATCCTTGAACAACTAGTCTTGATTTGTTTTTGAAGAAACCCCTCTATCATCCTTCTTATTCCTAAAAATCCATTTGGTTCCTATGGTAGTCTTCCCTTGAGGAATAGGACATAGGTTCCAAACATTTTGCCTTTTGAATTGAAGCAGCTCCTCTTGCATAGCTTCAACCCAACTTCCATCCTTTAAAGCGTCATCAATTTTCTTTGGTTCTATTTAGGACAAGAAACAAGAGTGAAGACACACATTTGCATCATGGCTTTATCCTCTTATTCTTTTTCCAATGTAAATATCTCCAATGATGTTTGTGGTGGCGTGAGACTTGTGGATTCTTAGCTGAGGAATCACAACAAGTTACTGAGAGAGATCAAAATTACAAAAAATTAGATCTGACATTGATGCTTCTCCCACCACATCAACACACTTATCAAGTGAAACTTGATCCAATTAGTGTGTAACATCATTGATGTTTTCATCTATGGAGTGGTTATCAGCATCAAGAAATTCATGATTACTATTACCACCACCATCATTGTCTTCTGCATTTGAAGTGTCTTTATCTGGTTGTTGAGCCTCTGGGCTGGATTTTAAAGGCATCTCTAATGTATCAGCTGAATTTGTCATTATTGTGCTCATAGAAACCTCATTTGTAGAAGTAGTTACAATTGAAGCTGAAGTTGTGTAACTTGAAGGTCTTCTTAGCTCAAATCTTGGATCAGGATCACCTATATATCTTTAGATCTTGAAACATTCTCACAAGATTTGTTAAAACAGTTGGTAACTAAATCAAGATCAAATTGCCAACCAAGACCAAAAACAACCAATCAGGACCAAAATCAACCACACAGGGTGTGCGTTCATTGAAAGTCACATTGGTTGACTCTTCAACAATTTTGGTTTTGAGATTGTATACTCTATAAGCCTTAGCTTTAGAAGAGTCCATCATCTGATTTTTCATGAAATTTGGCAATTTGATCTTTGGTATGAAAGATGGTGCAAGGACATCCAAATGACCTAAGGAAACCAATAAAAGGTTTCCTCTTGTGCCAAAGTTCATATGGAGTCTTGCCATGAGTCTTAACCACTAAAACTCTGTTTTGCACATAGTAGGTAGTTGACTGCCTCTACCCAGAAGGTGATGGGTAGCTTGGAGTCAGACAACATGGTTCTTGCAGCTTCAATCAGTGTCTTGTTTCTCCTCTCAGCAACACTGTTTTGCTGAGGAGTCCTGGGAGCACTATATTGTCTTGTAATACCCTTTTCATCACAAAATGTATCAAGGATTTGGTTCTTAAATTTTGTTCCTTGATCATATCTTATGGTTTTGACCTTGTGATCACATTGATTCTCAATCTTTAAGATGAAATTCTTTAGGGTCTCAGGAGTCTCATCCTTAGTTTTAAGGAAAAAGACCCAAGTGAATCTTCTAAAGTCATCTGTGATCATTAAACAATAAGAGGTCCTTCCTATACTCATTACACTGGTGGGGCCAAAGGGATCCACATGTAACAAGTGTAGGGGTGTAGTGATGGAGTTTCTTTCCTTAGGCTTGTGAGATACCTTATGTTGCCTACCTTTCGAGGCATACAACACAATGATTATCACTTGTAAACTCTTTCTTTGGCATTCCAGTTACCAAATCATTCTTAATAAGTTTATACATGTTCTTAAAGTTTACATGGCATATTCTTTTATGCCATAGGAAAGACCCATCACTATTGGCTTTAGATAGGAAGCATGAAACCTCTCCTAAAGGAGTTGTTTCTTGCAAATCCATTTTGTACATGTTCCCTTTCCTGGGGGCTTTGAGCAGGATGTGCTCATGAGAAATAACAATCCCGGGCCTGAGAACAATGCACTCATGCTCAGTGAAGAGCATGTTATGATTCTGATCACAAAATTGGGATACAGTTAAAAGATTGTATCTAAGCTCCTTGATAAAATTTACCTTTTCAATGCTGAGCTTACCATTTATGACCTTGCCCCTTCCAGAAAAGTAACCTCCTTCATCTTCTCCGAACGCAACTAGCCCTCCATCAAGTCTTTTAATGTTTTGGAGTAGTGACCTATTGCTTGTCATGTGCCTAGAACAACCACTATCAATGATCCAAAAATTCTTGTTTGTTTTGAGTTGTTCTTGCACAAAGAAAATTATTAATTACATTTGGAAACCCAAGCCTTATTGGTCTTGGGCTTATCAAAGGAAGTAGAAGGTAAGGAAACAGTGATAGATCCTATAGTTGTGCTTTGAGGATCTTTTCTTGTTGTTGATGGAGAACTTTCAGTCACTTGGTCTTTCTTTAACTTCCACACCACCTTTGGAAGTTTGGACTTGACCTTCAACACTTTGGAAGTTTTGATGACTGGACCTTCGGAAGATCTTGCTAGTACTGCAACAGACTTCAGTGCTTCGGAAGTATTCCTTTCTTCTGAGACCAAATTTTCTTCCAAAGGCAGTTTTCCACTTGCCTTCTTCTTCACTTTGGAGCTTCTGAAGGAAACAAATTTTCCTTCCAAAGCTGAATTCTTCTTGGAGCTCTTGGAAATTTCATTCTTGATTACGTGAAGAGTACCTCTTGGATTATATGGACAATTCTTAGCAAGATAAGAAGTACTCTCACACATAACACATTCCATCTTTTTCTTCTTAAGAGCTTTCTTCTGAGAACAATACTGACATTGATCACATCCCTTCTCCACCTTCATCTTTGCAGAAGCTAAGACAGTCCTTTTGGACTATGAACTGTTCTTGGAGTTGGATCGTTCAGGCTATGTAGCAATGGTACATAGCAGATCAGCCTTTTTTTTATCCTGAGATGATTTGAACATGAACCAGAACTCTTGGTAGAAGAGTTTAGGTTGATGTCTTCAGTCTTAACCACTTCAAATCCTACAGAGAGGACAACTTGTTTTTGTGTAGTATTGAAGGTGGCCTTGATCTCTTGAGCCTTTTTGGACATTCTTTTGGCCTTCCTGATCAAGTTCTTTCTCCTTGACTTGGTCATCCCAACAACTTTGTTCTCCTTAGATGGATGGAGACCCTTCTTAGAATGCTCTTCCTCACTCCTTTTAGAGCCATTCTCCACCATCTCCTCTTCATCCTCTTCAGTCATAGGATCTATGAGAGGAAGCTCATCTTCACAAGTTCCACAACTATGAGATCTTATTGACAAGATTGTGTGTGGAGGAGTCATCTCACAAGATCCCAGTCCCTTCTTATTTTGATAACAAACTTTTGCATGAAAGGATAAGGATAATATGTTCTTGAAGGTCTCTTCTTCAAGAACACATTTTTCTGCCATTGCTTTGCTAATCACAAGCTCAGCCTGGCATTCAGTTAACTTAGTAATGAGGTCTTTGATCTAAGTCCTGTAGTTTGTATGCTCGTGTTTAAGAGTTGAAATGGTTTTCTCTAAGTCCTCTATCTTTAGTTTATAATCATTTTCAGCTCTTTTGAAGTTAGCTTTTCAGATATTTAAGGACTCAAGATCAAATCTCATTTCTAAGTTATAGGACTTGTATCTATTGACTGTAGCAATGCATTCAGGAGTACAAAGATGTTCCAATACCTTGGCTTCATCATGGTTTGCCATGAGTGCTTGGTTTGGAGATGCATCTTCTACCTGGAAGCTCCAGTCAAAGCCTCCTTCTTCAACAACAACTACAACTTGCTGCTTTGGATTCTCATTCTGGGGGCATTCTCAGTGTAGTTTGGTCTGGTTTGTGCTTGCCCACTAATTTTCCTTGGTGCCTTACACTCCCTTGCAAAGTGTCCCATCTAGTTACATTTGTAACACTTTGCTCTTATCCAGCCCAAACTTTCCACTAGCTGCATTGCGTGGAAACTTTCTCCCTGTCCTCTCTTAGAAATTCTTGGCTCTGTGAGTGAGCAGAGCCATCTGCTAGACTATCTCCATGTACTCCAGATCATCTGGATGGATACAGTCCAAATCTTCAAGAGTGAAGAGAAAGTTTCTTGATGTTTCATCGGCATAGACAAAGGCATGAGAAGAACTTTTCTCTTGGAATGGACCTCCTTGAGTGTAGCTTTCCCTTGGAATCTCTGGGAAGGTGATGAAAGGGCCCTTTTTTGAGTTGTCAGGGTAGCATATAAGATGATGTTATGGTTTAATGCTATGTAAGAGTCTTAAGGTTCTCAGTTCTCTTAATAAGAACACAGTAATGTATTGTCTAGGAAAAGAGGACATAAACTTCGTTACAATGTCCCTGCTCTCAAGATTTACTCCAACATCCATTAGAGTGTCCATAATATCAACATACCTGAAGTATTGCTGAGTCATGGTTTCACCTACCTTGAAGGTGAGGTTTTCAAACTTCTTCTTTAGGAGATCCTTCTTATTCTCCTTTGCTTCAGTAGACCCCTCATACATCAGCTTTAGTGCTTCCCATAGTTTTTTTAGCAATTTTGCACTTCTTGAAACCTCTATAGATGGAGTTTGGAAGAGCACTTTGAAGGGATGTCATGGCTTTCTGATCGATCTCTATTCTTTTCTTGTCTTCTTCAGAGTTATCAGCCATAGCCTTAGGAATCATACCACCAGCAGTAGCAGAAGTGGTGCCTGGTATGTAAGGTCCTTCAACAACAGATTCCTACATCCTGGAGTCTTGAGACTTGATGAAGCCTTTGTAATAGTTTCAGTTTTCGTATCAGCTTTGATAATAGCTGCCATTTGAGTTGTTAGGTATTTTGTGTGTGTGAGGGATCTTAAGATGGTGAGATCTTATATCAAGAGCCTGAAATGCTCTAATACCAAATGCAGGACCGTTGAAGGGTATGCACTTACAACACAACAACACAATGAAGAGAGTTGCTTAGAACACTTAAAAGATCAAATAGGGAACTGGTTAACTTTTAGTGAAAGATGCTAAGAACACAAGTAAAGATGAGACAAAACAAGATGGCAAAACAACATAAGTAATTGGTTTTCAAGAATGTTGTATATTGCTTCGCAAGTTCTATTACAAATGTTACTTAGAACTACTGAAAGATACAAGTACTTGAGATACATATACAACATCCTACAACCGGCCATATTTTGAAAGCCATCTGATATAATTGACTAGACAACTACAAAATCAAATGTAGAGTCAAAAGGCAGATTTGCCTTTTGACTAGTGACTATGACATGCCATAGCTCACATCCTAATATATTACAAAAGGATAAAAGTACATAAAGTAGAAAGCACATACTCAAGACCTCAATGTATAGTTACCAAAAGCATGGACCTTTTCACCAACTTATGTAAGTTGGTGACTTTACAGAGTTGCAGCGAAAAGGGGTCCAACTTTATGTAAAAGGTACATCAGATAAAGCATGTGTTCAAAAGTCTTCAGAAGAAATCTGTCTTCAGATGTTGGCTTTGGAAGACTTTGTCTTTGAAGCATCGGAAGACTTCATCTTTGGCTTCGGAAGATATTGGTCTTGGCTTCGGAAGATTTCACACTTAGAGTACTTTCTAAGGCAGAGTGTGAAACTTCCGAAGCATTCCACTTAAGTACACTTGTGCATGCATGCAGGAGAGACTTTGGGCGTTTGGGTTGCATTAGCCTTACATTTAATCCTTACAGGTTCACACACAGGGAGAGTTAGTCTATGTGACAACTCCAAACGTGCGATATGTGCGATATGGGATCTTTGTCACTTAAACTTAGATGATATGGCTTTGTGCTCAAGAGGGGGGTTAAGCATACGACCAGATCTAGTTAGAAAAGAAAGATAGTGAAAAGTATGAAAAGTGCGATAAGTACGAAACATGTGATACGTATGAAATGAACGATGATGGAAGATAATAAATATTACCTTGATGTACGTATGGTGTGTGATCATGAAGAAAGAAAATGTTTTAATGAATGAAAGGTAATATAATGTTTTTGTAAAACTAGAACTCACTCTGCAACACTAGCAATTTTTTGGGAACACATCTATTTTGTTAAATGATAATGTTTTTGCATTGTAATGCAAACAAACGATGTTTTGTAATTATTATGAATGTTGTATTATTTTGAAAAAGCTATTATTTATATGATATGAAATGGTATGTGTTAATTCCGCTGCAATGTTTTAATAATGTTAAATGTAATATGTTTTATGTGCGATGATTGACCAGCTGTGAGTGTCCCAGGAATGGGGACTTACAATTTTGTATCAGAGCCAAAGTTTAAGTGAACCGAGTAAATATTTTCAAAAGAAACCTAAACTTAAACTGAAAACTAGACAAAGGGAGGGGATTTTCTTAGTAGGTTTAGATAGTGATGTAGACATGATAAGGAATGCTTGGGGTATGAAGAGTAGTTACGTGCCATCAGGTATTTTCTTTAATGATAACCAGTATTATGTGCGCATGTTATATGATTTATGTGCCTTTAGTAGGTTTAAATACTGATGTAGTTAGGATAGGAAATGCCTGGGGTATGAAGTGTAAAGTAAGTGGCTAATCACAACTGACCATTATAATTAGGGAGTTACTATACTTGACATAAACTGAGCTATTACCTTGAATGACCATGTTGGTGTTTGGATGTTATAGCGTTCTTAGAGGATGGCTGGTGGTAGATCTTCTAATGCTTCTCGAGGTGGAGGTCGTCGTGGATGTGGTGCTGGACCAAGAGTCACGAGAGAAAGGCCTAGAGCTGAAGAGGTGGCTCATGAAGAGCCCGAGACCCCTCATCCAGAGGGCGGAGATGAGAGTGCTAACTTGAGAGCCTCAGTCAAGGAGACTGTGGTAGAGGAGGTTCATCAGGTCATGCAGACGACCTTACCATCTGTGGTGAATGAAGTGATAAAGGTTGTAAGAGAAGGAGAAATGAAGGAGAGGAATAGGTCCTCGGGAGGGAGAGAGCAACTGGAAACTGAGACGGTTGTCTCTTCAGATGATGAGGAGGAAGAAGATCCTGTGCCTAAGGCAGCATGAGGCTGTAACTATGGGGTATTTCAGAGATGCAAGCCCCTGACTTTTGAAGGAAATGGCACCACTACTGCTGTTCACCGGTGGGTGACGGAGATGGAGGCCATTCTTGACATCAGTGAGTGTTGAGAAGACTAGAAGGTGAAGTTTTCCACTCATTCATTTGTGGACTTGGCTCTGTGTTGGTGGGACAATATCATCCAAGCTGAGGGTAGTAGGGCGATTAGAAGGATGAGGTGAGCAGAGTTGAAGAAGTTGGTGATTGAAGAGTTCTGTCCTCATAGGCAGTTGGATAAGGTTGAGAGAGAGTTCTACAGTTGGAGGCGGGAATCATGACACATCAACAATACACAACCAAATTCAATGGGATGGCACGGCTGGTGCCGAAGCAAGTGACATTCTTGTCACAGAAGATCAAGAGATACATTCAGGGTTTCTCAGCAGACATCCGCAGGCAAATGATCGCCACCCGACCGAGCATGTTTAGGTTGGTGGTTGATCTGGTGGGGAGGTTGTATGATGAACATGAAGTGGTGGTGGCTAAGGTGAGTAAGAAAGGTATGGATACCGGAATTGGAACGGGAAGAGATTTGGACCCCAGTAAAAAACAAGAGTTCGTGGGTGGATGATTAACATGTGGTCACATCCGATGCGGGGATAAAGAGGTGTGGCAAGTGTGGAAATGAGCACACCAGAAAGTGTAGGTGGGGACTGAACATGTGCTTCAAGTGTGGGAAGCCTGGCCACAATGCAAGAGGGTGCAAGGTGGCGAGGTGTTTTAACTATGGCGGGGAGTGCCACACGAGCAGGGACTGTAAGAAGCCAAGGGCTGAAAGTTCTAGGGCAGTGAAGAAGGTAGGAGTTGAAGGACAGAAGGTGAGCGCCTGAGCTTCATGATTACTAAGGAGGAGGCTAGGATGGACCCCGATGTGTTGTTAGGTACGTGTCTAATAAACCAAACTCTTGCTTCTGTGTTATTTGATTCCGGTGCTAGTAGGAGTTTCATTTCTGCTGCCTTTTGTGCTAAGTTTCCCATTAGGAGTAGAAGTATTGGTGAGCGCATCGATGTAGAAACTGCCATAGGTAAGTCTACTAGGATTTCTAAGTTGATAGAAGGCTGTTACATAGAATTAGTAGGTCATAAGTTTCCTGTTAGACCGTTCATGATGACCTTAGGTGGTTTTGATGTAGTCCTAGGAATGGACTGGCTAGCGGACTACGAGGCGAACATTGTGTGTTGCAAGAAGATGGTCAGACTGACAACGCCAGATGGGAATTCGGTGACGATTTACGGTGATCGAGCTACGACTATCTCGAAGGTGATTTCGATGGCGGTGGTGGGAAAGGCATGAGGCGTGGATGTAGTGCCTACTTGGCCTACGTGAAGGATGTGGATATGCAACACCACAACTGTCTAATGTACCGGTTGTGTTTGACTTCCCAAACGTATTCCTTGAAGATTACCAGGTGTGCCGCCGGACCGTGAGATCGAGTTTCAGATCGACTTGATACTCAATGCCCGCCTGTAGCTAAGGCACTGTATCGGTTAGCTCCAACCAAGATGAAGGAACTGATGGAGCAATTGAAGGAGTTTCTTGATAAGGGGTTCATTTGACCGAATATCTCTCCTTGGGGTGCACCGGTATTGTATGTAAAAAAGAAGGACAGTAGTATGAGGATGTGCATTGACTATCGTGAATTGAACAAGTTGATGGTAAAGAATCGGCATCCATTGCCGAGGATTGATGACTTGCTTGACCACATCCAAGGTGCCAGTTGGTTCTCGAGGATAGATCTTCGATGTGGCTACCGTCAGCTGAAGGTGAAGGAGCAAGATATTCCTTAAACTGCTTTTTGCATGCATTATGGACACTACGAGTTTCTCGTTATGTCTTTTGGTTTAACCAACACGCCAGCTACTCTAATGGACTTGATGAATCGAGTGTGTCGGCCAACGTTGGATAAATCAGTGATTGTTTTTATCGATGATATCCTGATTTATTCGTGGAGCGAGGAGGAGCATGCTAGTCAAATTCGGGAAGTGTTAGAGATGCTAAGAAAGGAGAAGCTATATGCCAGGTTCTCTAAGTATACATTCTGGTTGCGCATGTTTCAGTTTTTGGGTCACGTGGTAAATCCCGAGGGGATTATGGTGGACTAGACAAAGGTGGAGGTGGTGATGTAATGGAAGTCTTCAAAGATGTCATCCGAGATTCGTAGTTTCTTGGGTTTGGTGGGCTATTACAGAAGATTCATCCAAGACTTATCCAATGTAGCTTCTCAGTTAACTAAGTTTTCCCTCAAGGATGTGAAGTTTGTTTGGGCTCAAGATCAAGAGAAGTATTTTGAGGAGCTAAAAGTAAGGTTGACTCACACTCTTGTCTTGTCGTTACCCGACAGAAGCGAAGACTTGGTGTTCTGTTCAGATGCTTCTTACTCGTGGTTGGGTTGCGTGTTGATGCAATAAGGAAACGTTAAAGCATACTTATCCCGACAATTGAAAGTTCATAAGGTTAACTATCCTACTCATGACTTGGAGTTAGCAACTGTGGTCTTTCCTTTAAAGATTTGGAGGGACTACCTATACCGGACAAAGGGCACCATATTTACTGACCACAAAAGCTTGATGTACTTCTTCGAGCAAAAGGATTTGAATATGAGATAAAGGCGATGGTTGGAGCTCATAAAGGATTATGATTGCGAGATCCATTACCATCCGGGCAAAGCCAACGTAGTGGCGGATGCCCTTAGCCGAAAGGAGAGGCCTGAACCAATTCGGGTAAAGGCTTACCAATTAATTATGACCTCCAATATGATGAACCAAGTTAAGGAGTTTCAAGATGAGGCGTTGAAGGAAGATCATCTTAACTGTAACACCCGGTTATTTTTTTTAAAGTCATAGAAAGAAGAATAAAGTGGAGTAAAAGAAAGAAAAGATATTTTACCCAAGTTAAGGGGTAAAAAGTGTCAAAAGGACAAAACTTTGAAAAATTTGGTGAATAAAGGTGATGGCCGCCCACTATGGCACATCACCTTTCTTCTTAAGAATTCTAGAGAGAGAAAGTGCAGAGTTTTCGGTTTTGAAAAAGATCAAGTTGAAAATTTGCATTTAAGGTAAGAATTCATGGTTTTATGGTGTTCTTAACTGGTTATGTCCTCGGGTGTATGCTTATGTGTGTTTGTGTGTGTTCGAATGTATGTTTTTAGTGGGTTTCTAGGTGGTTGAACTCATTTGCAAACAAGTTTGGAAGAAGCCATACTCAAGAGCTGCTAAGGTGAGTTCTAGAACCCCTTTTTTTACATGCTTTAACTGATTTTGGGGCTGGAAATGCATGAATGTATGTTTTTATAAAAACTGGGTTATATGCTCGTATGTTTGATGTGTGTTTAATGATGTTATTGTTGTGTTCTAAGTCTTAGAATGTAAGAGTTATGCTTAGAACACGAAAGATGAGAATTGGAGACTGAATCTGATGAATAGTGTGCCGAAGGCTGCTCATGCGCCCAAACAATATTTCATACGCCTAAGTTTAGAAAAAATGCTTAAGTGTTGGCAAATGCGGAAGAGTAGAGTCAATGCGGATGAAGGTCAATTCGGATGAAAGTCAATGCGGATGAACATTGACCAAGTGTGGGAAATGCAGATAAGTATTGACTAAGTATGGGAAATGCAGATGAACTATAACAAATGCGGATGAAGTAAAAGAAATGCACATGAACTATAACAAATGCGGATGAAGTAAAAGAAATGCAGATGACATAAAAGAAATGCGGATGAACTAAGACAAATATGGATAAACAAAGGCAAATGCGGATGAACACTTAGAATATTTCTGACTTTTTGGAGAAAAAGTGTAATTTAGGCTTTGACTTGGAAGGTTCCCGAGGGCTATGTTAGTTGACTTTTGAGGTCATAGATGTTTTGATGTTTGATTCTTGGGCTTGATGTGCATGATTTTATACATGATGTGTATGAAGTATGTTATGTATGTATGATGCCCTGTATGATGATGTTGACTGTGTATGCTAATGTTCCTGTTATGTATGTTTATTTTCCCATGGCTTTACATTGAATGTTAATGAATGAAATGAAAGTATTATGTAATGTAAAGTGGAAGATAATGAAAAGAGGAACGAAATGAAAGAATGCATGCATTAATGAATGAACAAACGAAAGAAAGGATTGCAAGCAAATGTATGGAGGTTCACACTCAATGTGGAGTGTTAGGTCAACCGTGTGCGAGTTAGCTACCCAATGTGGAGTGTAAGCTCACACTTGGGCTTAATCCGTGTGATTAAGCAATTGTATGGAGGTTCACACCCAATGAGGGGTTGTCAGCTCAATTATGTGTGGGTTAAATACCCTATGAGGATGCACACAGGGGTTCAGGCTTTGTGATTGACCATATGTATGGGGTCCTTGTCGCTTAACCCTAGATGAATTGCTTAGTGATCTAGAGGGGGGTTAATGTTAGGATCGTGTACTGGACGATGTACTAACTGATTAACGTGTATACCGAACCAAATAGTGCGGAATCCTATTTGATTGGTAATCCAATCAGTGAGAACGCATGTAGAAATAATTATGTATTGAATCTAACATTAAGAATCGATAAGGAATCGATCTACTGCAATCTATGAACTTGGAGTATGATCTTAGAGGTCTCTAGATGGCTAGGGTACGTCTGGAGTCGAAGTGTATTCAATGTTTTTGTTTTTCCATGAATTAGGTGGTATTTATAGGTTAGGGTTGCTAATTTGGGCGACTGAACCATTAGCATGGTTCAGTCGTGCGATTGAGTCATGCGGTTGGTCCATTTGCACGACTGAGTGTTCATTCGTGCAATTGAGTCATGCGGTTGGTCCATTCGGACGACTGAGTGTTCAGTCGTGCGACTGAGCCAATCTTATGTGACAATCATACGACTGATCCAGTCTCCTGGTTCAGTCGTGCGACTGAGTCATTCGTAAGAAGTTGTTCACGCATATGGTCTATTAGCATGGGCCATTCGCATGATAACTTCATGTTATTAAGTTTGAATGTATTAATTATCATTACATTATTTATATTAGTTCAATCAACCACAAACCTATATAATCAAGTAAATATGCGTTAAACAACTCATTAATGAAATATTAAACATGATAAACACAACTAAACATTTACATTTCATTAAGTATCCAACTATTACAAACGTGTAAGACATTAAAGACATATTACATTAAGTTTAGAAACTAGGGACACATGTACTTACAAACTCCCCCTTGGATCTAGTTTCAACCAATGTCTTACCTTCTTCATAACCTCTTCATACTTCTTGTACTTCTCTTCTTTTGTGACTCCTGCATGTATCTCAAACGCAAAGCAGAGTCGTATAACATTCTAAAACTGTAGAGCTTGTACAATGTCTTGAGAGTCATAGAATAGTGGCCACTTGTATAATGTGTATACATCATCTGC
>BJCM01210488.1:0-16016 GCA_018326385.1 Flaveria bidentis
GTCAGAAAGGAGAAATCAAATTCTATTGGATATGGTTCGATCAATGATGTGTCGTAGGAACCTCCCTCATTCTTTCTAGACCATTGCACTTTAATCTACCGTCAAATTTCTTAATATTGTTCCAACCAAGAAAGTCAACAAAACACTATATGATATATGGCATGGGGCTAAACCCAAAGTATATTTTCTTAGGGTAAGGGGTTGTAACGCTTATGTCACAAGTGAGTATCATACAAACTTGATCCCCGGGGAGATAAAGTTATCTTCATTGGATCCTAAGAAAATTTGTTACTATTTCTACAATCATAAAGAAAATCAAGTTTTTCTTAAACGAAGAGGAGAATTCTTAAAGGAAGAATTCATAGCTCGTGAGATTTAAGATAATGTTATGGATTTAGAGGAAATCCAAGCAAACACAGTGACCAACCACGTGATGAAACAACTTAACAATCAAGAGTAATTGTTGAGGAATTCGAGAGATTTCAAGAAACGACTAACAAATTCGCAAAAGTTCGAGGGTTTGTCAGATGCCTAAGAGATATTTATGATTACATGATATCCTTATAAATGATCAGGTAGAACCCAAAACTTATCAAGCAGCAATTTTAGATTCATAATTTGAGAATTGGCTTGAAGTAATGAATGTTGAGATGCAATCCATGTATGACAACCATGCATGGTACTTGGTTGATCTTCCTCCCTAAAGACAGACTGTAGGAAGTAAATGGCTCTTTATGAAGAAGCCTAACATTAATGGAAACTTGTAGACTTACAAGGCAAGGCTAGTAGCAAAAGGATACACTCAGACTCAAGGAGTTGATTATAAGGAAACCTTTTCACCAATAGCCATGCTGAAGTCAATTAGAAGGATCTTACTTGCCATTACTGCATATTATGAATATGAGATATGGCTAATGGATGTCAAAACCGCTTTTTTGAATGGAAAACTTAATGAAGATGTCTATATGGTTCAACCTGAGGGTTTTGAAGATGCATGGAATCCCAATAAAGTTTGTAAACTTAACCAGTCCATTTATGGACTTAAACAAGCATCAAGAAGCTGAAATCTTCATTTTAATCAAAAAATCAAAGAGCTTGGTTTTATCAAGAATGAAGATGAACCATGTGTGTATATGAAGGCAAGTGGGAGCTTTGTGACATTCTTAATCATGTATGTGGATGACATACTAATCATAGGGAATCACTTTCCTATAATGGAGGATACAAAGTCTCGGCTCAAAAGGTGTTTTGAGATGAAAGACTATGGAGAGGCAGAATACATACTGGGAATTAAGATCTATAGAGATAGATTGAGATGACTTATTGGTTTGAATTAAAGTACTTATATTGATTAGGTACTTAGACGCTTCGCCATGAATGACTCTAAGAAATGATTTGTGCCTATGGTCAACGGGACAATACTAAATAAGAATCAGTGTCCTAAAACAGATAAAGAAAAGGAAGATATGGAAAGTGTTCCATATGCGTCTGCTATCAGTTCAGTAGTGTATGCAATGTTGTGTACTAGACCTGATGTATCATATGATTTGAGCATGGCAAGTAGATATCAACAGAAGCCTGGTAAGAGTCATTGGGGAGCAGTGAAAAACATTCTCAAATACTTGAGAAAAAAAGGAGATGTTCCTTGTGTATTGAGGATTGGAAGAAAAGTTATCGGTAAAGTGTTATACTGATGCTAGCTTCCAAACTAATAGAGATGACTCTCGATCTCAGTCTGGGTATGTATTTGTTCTGAATGGTGGAGCTATTACTTGGAAGAGCTCCAAGTAGGGTATGGTTGCTCAATCCACCACTAAAAGAGAGTATAGTTGCTGCATCAAAGGCTGCAAAAGAAGTTGTGTAACACCTAGATTTTTTTAAGAGAAAGAGGAATAAAAGAAGGAAATGTAATTTAACCCAAGTTGAGGGGTTAAATGTGTAAAGGTACAAGATTTTTTTATATTATTTTGTACAAAAGTGGGCATGGCCGCCCATATTGCCATTCACATCACCTTTTGCATCTGTTTAGAGAGAGAAAGCACAAAAGAGCTTTCGGGTTTTGAAGAAAGAGTAGGAAGGATCTAAATTCACGGTAAGAATTCATGTTTTGAGATGTTCTTGGCCAGTCTAAGCCTCGGTTATGTGCTTATATGTGTTTGTGTGTTCGGTTCTGTGTGTTTTGGTGGGTTTTAGGTGGTTGGACTCATTTGCAAACGAGTTTGAAGGAAGTCATACTCGAAGGTTGCTAAGGTGAGTTCTAGAACCTCCTTTCTACATGTTTTTATATGATTTTGTGGCTGGAAATGTTGGATTCTTTATGCCCAAGACACATAGAATATTGATGTGGTTAGTATGTTATGATCCATGTCGGGTCATACCCAATAACAAGCTTTGCAAACATTATTTTAATATTTAATTGATGATATGATCATGCAATTAAATAATTACACCAATTTAGAAAATGGGTTTTCTAAATAAATTGTATGTGAGATAGAACAACTTAAATGGATATTTTGTTCATAGACATTATTTGTAATATTATTTAAGTTGGTTAAATAACATCAAATAACAAAAGTATGTGTAAGTTATATAATTAAAGGGTTAATTGTATAACTCATAATATAACTAGTGAATGTTTTTAATGGGTGTTTTAAAATGGGGGGAAAACCGATTTTAACTAGATTTTGGCCGCCCCTTTATGGGGTCTTTTGGCCTTTTGTTGCTTGGAAAACTCAAAAGGAAATACATTCACTAGTTTCACACTCCATCTTTTGACTCTCTCATACATGCAAGAACCATCCTTTTCTCTCTAGTTTTCTTGAAGAGTTCATAGCTGAAAATAGGATTTTCAGCCCTCCTTGGTTCGTTTTTGGTGGAGAAATCCTAGCAACAAGGTGTTTGCTTGATGCTTGTGGGTATGGAAGCTTGAGGACACCTTTCCTTGGTGTTTTGGTCATTCAACAATCTCATTCTCTTCATCCAAATTCGTTTTTCTGCAGCTTTACAAAAGGTAGTGTTGCTTTTGGTTGTTTCTTTTTCTTGATAGCTAGTTCATACACATATAAATGATCCTTATATCTTGGGTTTGTTGTTGTTATGATATGAGCCTTAATTTTCAGTTTACAAAACATTATATTAACGTTTGTTTCCGCTGCGTTTTTCTTGTTTAAATGGTTAAACAACTTTGATATTGGTCCAACAAACCCAACAGGAAATTCTGTGAATGTTTTTATAAATGGGTAATTATACCCGTATTTTCATGTGTATGTGTATGTGGGTAGGGTATGTTTTGGGTGATTATAATGATATGATTATGTTATAAGCCTATTTTATGTTGTTTGGTATGTTAAAATTAGGCTTGAACATGTTGAATAGTAGGGAGATTTGCAGTAGTCACCATTTATTCAGCACCAAACCATGTAAGTAGAGCTCAATTCACCGACTCGACGGGTCAACCATGCCAGGACAGAGTGTCGCCAACATATGAGACCTAGTGGTGTAAGCCTCAGATCCTTCCATCTTTAATTACCAGTTCTCAGCTTCTAGTTTCTAAACTTCATTACAAGGACAATATTCCTCCATTAGAATTCCTTCCATCTCTTAGCCCTGCATCTAGACTTGAGCATCCCACCACGAAAGCGCTACACCATCAAGTGTTCCTTCGGGTCCTCCTCAAGCTCCCTCCCCGGGGCCTACTGAGGCTCGAGCTAGTTTTACAGCTAATGTATATGAACCATATCCTCGTGATATGAGGCCATTAAAGCTGCAATAGCCATATGAGGTGTGCAGGGTAGGGGTAAAATATGGCGTCTCTGGTCAGGGTAGGGATCGTACATGGAACATTTTTTCTTTTCTAGCATCCTAATCAGTGCAATGTGATACTAGTCCCAATTGTTAAAATTAGCTATGTCCCGCTCAATTTTTGACTCATCCCGAAAGTACACATCAGATATAAATATGAGGGTCTAGAACCATAACTCATAGACGATGAAGGAAGAATAGGAACCTCGGGTTCCTTTCCTGGTGTGTGTCGAACATGGGATGAAGACGATGAAGATGCCATATTGCAGTGTATGTGATGTGTATGCCAATGAGTATATAGCAAGAGGATAAGCAACGAGTGACTAACTAATTGTGTGTGGTTATAGACTAGTGTGTATGCAACCTAGTTCCCTATAACCAATGACTCTGATACCAATCTGTCACACCCTCAAAATCCACGTGCAAAGTTTTACCGCGAGGTGTGTGAACAAACCAGGATCACAGTCACTAGTTACTCAGAACGACACTATATGCCACATTCAAAACATAACCAATCAAAGTTCTTACATTTAAAACCATGCGAAAGCGTTTTATAAATAGGACAAACCCAAAGTAATAAAATGCATAGTATGGAAAAACACACGCCATCCCAATGTTTAAAACCCATAAATGAAAGAGAAACAAATATGTCTATGAAATGAAGTCTTAGAATGCATGCTGGACCCATGTTGTGCTCCTAATGGCAAGCTGAGTTAACGACCTGAGAATAGCATACTAAAAATGACAACACAATGGTTAGTGAGTTTATAAGTTTGCGTTTACGTAAGTAATAACATTTTCATAACATAAGAAGTGCATTGAAATTAGATAGCTAGTCTATATTGACAAGTAATAACCACAGTGATTTCGCGATCGAAGCTAACTGTGTTTCGTTTGTTGCCTCCCGTCAAGACTTACCAGGTCGTGACAATGTTTACATTTAGGACAAAATTGCACCCGTTTGACCTCGAGTCGCACACGTGGGGCTCGTCAGACTTAGTAGTACTACTAGTTACCATTATTAACGATCCAAAAGTGTGAGGACTTTCAAGGTATTACGCACTATGTTAAAACATACACAACTTATAATAATAAAATAGCGTTTGTATACAAGTATGCTACCTCCCCCAAAAGAGAGTTTATAAAATAGAGGGGCATGAACTCACCTGGTGTGCTAAGATAATGAATAAAGAGACGGGTGATTGGTCCATAGACAACCCTTTAAAGGTTACCTAGAACACACAAGTACATAAGTACGTGTACATAGAAACTTAACAATTCTAGGTTAACCTAGTTGATCCATTTAACCCGTTGGTGACATATTAGTTGAAATATAGTTTAATCATATATGATAACTTAACATACAAGAGTATCATGCAATTTATCCACGCGTATCACATTATAAACCTAGGTTCCACCTAAGTCGTCATGCAACATTAGATCATCATACACTTATGCAAATCTCAGACAATCAACATGCTTAATATATATATATATATATATATATATATATACCCACCCACGACCTCACATCCTAAACCCTATCAATCCTACTAAGTAGGGCCCTCGGATTCGCACGCGTGTATAGCAATCATAATCGCATTACTAGCATACACAATGACAACCAATTCCAATCCCAATCATGATCACCTAATCACCAATCACTATTCATTACCATGTATGATCCTCAAACCTAAATTCCTTACATAATCAACCAAGCATCCATATAACTCAATATTCACATTCCATCACATTAAATATCCTTAACAATCATTCTAACATGACCCTAACATCACAAGCATGCCCAATTCATCATATCCAATGTTCCATAAAAATAAAGTTTCCTTTTTGGGAAAGTAACACCCAAAAGTGATCTAGCACCCAATTCAATCATAATTTCATCAATATTATACCTAATCAAGTTCATAACATCCATTCTAACATGTTAATCACCACCAAAACATCAAATTTCCAATTCATCATACATAAAAGTTTCTACTTTCAGTAAGTTATGATCAACATATCTAATTCATGGATTTTCTTGCACAATTAAATTAAACTAATATCCAAGCATTGTATCTAGCATCATAACATCATCAAATGATGAATTCCAAGAACGAAATGTTTCCTCTTATGGTAATGTATGAACTAGATGATCAAACCATAGATTTCTTGCACAATTAACATAATCTAGCATTCATACAACCTAACTAACATCATATAATCATCTAACAATCATAATTTTCATAATATCATCATCAATATCGAACTAGGGTTTATCAAGAATCAAAAACTAGTTAAAACTAACCTTTAGATGTGTAGAAATCAACAATTGGACTTGCAAAACACCTTGTAACACTTGGAATAAACCAAAATCATCTTCTTTATGTGTATTATTGATAAATTTCGCAAGAATGATGGTGATGGGGGCTGTTTTCGGCCACAAGGGGTATGGGGGCTAGGTTTGGGTTTTATGAAACTTAACTAAATTAGAATTTTACCCTTAAACCCTCCTTTAATAATGTTTTATAAATTTAACCTTTGTAGCATTTTTTAATAATTTTTAACTACAAATCTCAAGTATTATTAGTCAACAATCATAATCATAAACATTTACAACAAATCACACAACACCTAAAATATATATATATATAACACGTTGTCATATTTTCGCGTAATATTTACAAAATACATATTTAAAATTCTATAAAGTCATGAATCACATAATTACAACTAATAATCAACATTATTAATTAGATTATTATTTTTTTTATCACAGATTATTATTATTTAGTCACCAATGTTCAACGACAACTAGTGTGTACACACGACACGTGTATGCAAGACCCAACGTAACTAACGGAGTTTGGTAACGGAAAATTACAAGATGTCATAGTTTTCGTAAATTTAAATATATATTTTATGCTTTATGTGCAATGATTGACTAGCTGTGAGCGTCCCAGGAACGGGACATTACAAGTTGGTATCAAAGCCAAAGTTTAAGAGAAATGGGTAAATATTTTCATAAGGTATTTTCTTTAATGTTAACCGGTATTATGTGCGCATGTTATGTGTTTATGTGCTCAAACTAGATTTAGATATTGATATAGTCAGGATAGGAAATGCTTAGGGTACGAAGTGTAAAGTATGTGGCTAATCACAACTGGCCATTTTAATTAGGGACTTACTATACTTCACATAAATTGAGCTATTACCTTGAATGATCGTGTTGGTATTTGGATCTTATAGTACGTTTAGAGGATGGCTGGAGGTAGATCTTCTAAGGCTTCGCATGGTGGAGGTCGTGGAGGTCATGATCGACGTGGTGTTGGACCATGGGTTACAAGAGGAAGATCTGGAGCTGAGGAGGCGGCTCACAAAGAGCCTGAGACCCCTCATCCGAAGGGTGGTGATGAGAGTGCCAGCTTAAGGGCCTTAGTGAAGGAGGTGGTGATGGAGGAGGTTCACCGAGTCATGCAGATGATCTTGTCGTCTATGGTGATCGAAGTGATCAAAGCTATATGAGAAAGTGACAGGAAGGAGAGGAATAGGTCCTTAGGTGAGAGGGAGCAACTAGAGACTGAGACGATTGTCCCTAGTGAGGAGGAAGAAGAAGAAGAGCTTCTGCATGAGGTGGCACGAGGCTGTAACTATGGGGCATTTCAAAGATGCAAGCCTCCGACTTTTGATGAAAATGGCATTACTACTGCTGCTCACCAGTGGGTGAGAGAAATGGAAGTTGTTCTTGATATCAGCGAGTGTCGGGAAGATCAATAGGTGAGGTTTGCCACTCACTCATTCGTGGAGTCGGCTTTTTGTTGGTAGGACAATATTGTCCAAGCCTAGGGTAGTAGGGAGATTAGTAGGATGCAGTGGAGTGAAATGAAGAAGTTGGTGAACGAGGAGTTTTATCCTCATCGAGAGCTCAAAAGGGTTAAGAGAGAGTTCCTGCAGCTGTAGGCGGGAACTATGATACATAAAAAATCCATCACCAAGTTCAATGAGATGGCACGACTGGTGCTAGATTAGGTGAAGCCTCTGTCACGAAAGATCAAGAGATACATTCAGGGCTTGCCGACAGATATTTTCACGCACATGATTGCCGCCCGACCGAGTACATTTAGGTTGCTGGTTGATCTGGCCGGGAGGTTGTATAATGAACGGGAAGTGGTGGTGGATGAGGCAAGCAAAAAAGGTGGTGGGGACTGGAACTAGAATGGGAAGCGGTTTGGACGGGGCGGTACCCCAACAAACAACCAGAGTGCATGGGTGGATGATCGGTGTGTGGTCACATCTGATGCAGGGTCGGTGTGGCAAATTTGGGAAGGATTAGTCTACAGAATGTAGGTGGGGATTGTACTTGTGCGTCAAGTGTGGAAAGCCTGGCCACATGGCAAGAGAGTGTAAGGTGGTAAGGTGTTATAACTGTGGCGGGGAGGACCACATAAGAAGAGACTGCAAGAGGCTGAGGGCTGAGAGTTTCAAAGTAGGGAAGAAGGTTGGGACGGAAGGGCAGTAGGCGAGCACCAAAGCCTTCATGATGACTAAGGAGGAGGCTAGGACGGATCCCGATGTTATGTCAGATATGTTTCTAGTAAACCAAACTCTTGCTTCTGTTTTATTTGATTCTAGTACTAGTAAGAGTTTTATTTATGCTGCTTTCTGTGCTAAATTTCCTGTTAGTAGTAGGAGTATTGATAAGCCCTTTGATGTAGAAACTACCATAGGTAAGTCTACCAAAGATTGTTAATCTAATAGAAGGGTGTGATGTAGAACTAGAAGGTCATAAGTTTCCTGCTAGGTTGTTTGTGATGACCTTAGGTGGGTTTGACGTAGTCCAAGGAATGGATTGGTTAGCAGACTACGATGCGAATATCGTATGTCACAAGAATATGATTAGATTGACCACACCCGACGGGAGTCCAGTGACGATTTATGGTGATCGAGTCACTACGATTCCAAAGGTGATTTTGATGGTAGTGGTGGGAAGGTGCTTGAGGCATGGGTGTAGTGCCTACTTGGCCTATGTAAAGGATGTGGATACGCCAACACCATAACTGTGTGATGTACCGGTTGTGCGTGACTTTTCTGATGTGTTCCCATAAGACTTACCTAGTGTGCCATCGGACCGCGAGATCGAGTTCTAGATTGACTTGATACTCGGTGCCCTACCTGTTGCTAAGGTGTCGTATCGGTTAGCCCCCTCTGAGATGAAGGAATTGATGGAGCAACTACAAGATTGGTTGATAAGGGATTTATTAGACCGAGTATATCTCCTTGGGGTGCTTTGGTCTTATTTGTGAAGAGGAACGGTAGTATGGGGATGTGCATCGACTATCATGAATTGAATATGTTTACAGTGAAGAATTGGTATCATTTACCAAGAATTAATGACTTATTTGATCAGCTCCAAGTTGCCAGTTGGTTCTCAAGGATAAACCTCCGATCTGGTTACCATTAGTTGAGGGTAAAGTAGCAACAATTTCCTAAAACAGCTTTTCGTAAGTATTATGGACACTACGAGTTCCTCGTTATGTCTTTGGGTTTAACCAACGCACCAACTGCTTTTATAGACTTGATGAATCAAGATTTTCAAGTGATATTGGATAAATCAGTGATTGTGTTTATCAATGATATCCTGATTTATTCAAAGTGCAAGGAAGAGCATGCCAGTCACATTCGAGAGGGGTTGGAAACATTAATAATGGAGAAGTTGTACGCCAAGTTCTCCAAGTGTGTGTTCTAACTACATGAAGTTCAGTTCTTAGGTCACATGGTGAATCCCAAGGGGATTATGGTTGACCTGACAAAGGTGGAAGCGGTGATGCAATGGAAGTCTCCGAAGACGCCGTTTGAGATCCATAGTTTCTTGGGGTTGGCGAGCTATTATTGAAAATTCATTAAAGACTTCTCTAAGATAACTTCTCCATTGTCTAAGTTTACCCGAAAGGATGTAAAGTTTGTATGGGGTCAAGAACAAAAGAAGGATTTCAAAGAGTTAAAGGCAAGGTTAACTCAAGCTCCTGTCTTGTCGTTACTCGAAGGAAGCAAGGATTTAATGGTCTATTTAGATGCTTATTATTCAGGATTGGGTTGCGTGTTGAAGTAGTGAGGAAAGGTTATAGCCTACGCATCCCGACATCTAAAAGTTCATGAGGTTAATTACCCTACTCATGACTTGGAGCTAGCAGTTGTGGCCTTCACGTTAAAGATTTGGAGGCACTACCTATACGGGACTAAGTGCACTATCTTCACTGATCATAAGAGCTTGAAGTACTTCTTCAAGAAGAATGATTTAAACATCAGGCAGAGGAGATGGTTGGTGCTCATAAAGGATTACGATTGCGAGATCCATTACCACCCGGGCAAAGCCAACGTAGTGGCGGATGTCCTTAGCCAAACGGAGAGACCCGATCCAATTTGAGTGAATTCTTATCAATTAATTATGATCTCGGACATGATGAAGCAGGTCAAGGAGTTTCAAGATGAGGCGTTGAAAGAAGATCATCTTAACTCCGAAAGGATGAGGGGTCTAGTCGCGGAGTTGGGTGAAAACACTCTCGGTCTTAAACCCGATTAAGAAGAATGTGGATTCCATGTTAAGGTAATTTACATGAAAAGATTATGGAAGAAGCTCATAATACTCGATAATCTATTCATCTCGGAGCTACAAAGATGTATCATGATATGAAGAAAGATTATTGGTGGTCGGGCATGAAGCATGATGTAGTGGTGTAACACCCAGGTAATTTTTTTTAAAGAAGAGAAAGAAGGAATAAAAATGGGAAAAAAGAAGGAAACACAATTTAGACCAAGTAGGGGCTAAATGTTTAAAAAAGACAAAAGTATAAAAAGTTGGTGCATAAAGTGGGTCTGGCCGCCCACACTCCCTGCACACTTCCTTTCATTCGGATTTTCTAGAGAGAGAAAGAGCATAGCTTGGGATTTTGAAGAATAAGATCAAGGATTCTAATTCAAGGTAAGAATTCATCATTTTTGGTTGTTCTTGGCCAGCCTATGCCTCGGTTATATGCTTATGTGTTTAGGTGAGCGTTTGGTTGTGTGTTTTGATGGGTTTCAAGGTGTTTGAACTCATTTGCATTCGGGTTTTGAAGGAGTTCATCCAAAAGTTGTCAAGGTGAGTTCTAGAACCCCCTCTTTACATGTTTTAACTAATTTTGGGGCTGGAAATGCATGTATGTATGTTTTTATAAAATGGTCTTTGTACTCGTAAGTATGTGTATGTGTGAATGTGGATGGGTTTTGATTATGGGTGATTATGTTGTTATGATTGTGTTACGTTTATATTTTGTGGCTTAGAATGCTAGAACTAGGCTTAGAACATGATGTATGTTGAATTGAGACTGAATTATGATGATAATTACGTTAGTAGTTGCCCATGAACCTGGATTAGCCCATGCGCCTAACGGTCATAAACCGCCTAAGTGTTGTCCCATGCGCTCAAACCGCATATGCCGAAACAGTGGCCATGCGCCTAGAATAAGCTAAAAGTTTACTAGTGTTCATGCACCCCAATAGTTCCCATGTGCCCAAAACCTTTCCCATGCGCCTAAGTGTTCCCATGCGCCTAAGCACTCACACGCCTACATAGTACCCATGCGCCTAAGACTTAGAATATTTTTCTGAATTTTGGGAAAAATGTAAAGTGTACGCTTTGACTTGGGAGGTTCTCGGGGGAGATGTAAGATTGACACTATGATGTTATGTGTGATGTGATGGATGATGTTATGTTATTTATGATGATGTGTGATGATGCTATGCTTATGTATGATATGTTTCCTTATGTTCCTTATGCGTATTATGATGTGACATTATATGGTGTCATATGATAATGAACGTAAAGTATTATCTTAACGAAGTGAAAGATTTAAGATAATGAAAGTGGAACATAATGAATGAATGAAAGTCTTACAAGCAAATAAAAGTAGGTTCACAACTTATTGAGAGTTGTTAGCTTAATTGTGTGCTTATAGCATGTGATCTTGGCTAACCCTAAGGGTTCACACACAGGGGGAGTTAGTCTACATGACTACTCCATACGTGCGATATGTGGGATATGTGCGATATGGGGTCCTTGTCGCTTAACCCTAGATGATATGGCTTTGTGCTTAAGAGGGAGGTTAAGCATACGACGGTACCTAGATAGAAGTGAAATGATAATAAATGTATGAAAAGTGTGATAAGTACGCAACATGTGATATGTGCGAAATGAACAATGATGATGAAGATAATAAATATTATCTTATTGTACGTATTATGTGTGATCACGTGCGATAGTAAAGAAAAAATTTTAACAAATGAAAGGTAATATAATGTTTTGTAAAACTAGAACTCACTCGGCAACGCTGACTTTTATGTGTTTCTAGTTGGCAGATAGATGTTGCTAAGGATGGCACGGGGTGGCTACTTGGAAATTTCGGATGGCATCCGTTGTTTAAATTATAATGTTTTTGCGATGTACCAGGTGTTTCCTGAATATTTACTAGGTGTGCCACAGGATCGTGAGATTGAGTTCCAAATTGATCTAATACCCGGTGCTTAACCTGTTGCTAATGAAACGTATCGGTTGGCTCCAACCAAGATGAAGGAACTGATGGAGCAATTGCAAGAGTTGCTCGATAAGGGGTTCATTAGACCGAGTACTTATCCTTGGGGTGCTCTGGTCTTATTCGTGAAGAAGAAGTACGATAGTATGAGGATGTGCATCGACTATCATGAGTTGAACAAGTTAACGGTGAAGAATCGGTATCCATTGCCGAGGATTGATGACTTGTTTGATCAGCTTCAAGGTGCCAGTTGGTTCTCAAGGATAGACCTTCGATCTGGTTACCATCGGCTGAAGGTGAAGGAGCAAGAGATTCCTAAAACAACTTTTCACATGCGTTATGTACAGTACGAGTTTCTCGCTATGTCTTTTGGTTTAACAAATGTGCCAGCTACGTTTATGGACTTGATGAATTGAGTGTGTCGGCTAATGATGGATAAATCAGTTATTGTATTTATCGATGATATCCTGATTTATTTGAAGAGTGAGGAGGAGCATGCCAGTCACATTTGAGAGGTGTTAGAGACATTGAGAAAACAGAAGTTGTATGCCAAGTTCTCCAAGTGTGTGTTCTGGTTACGTGAAGTTCAGTTCTTGGGTCATGTAGTGAATCCTGATGAGATTATGGTAGACCCAACAAAAGTGGAAGCGGTGATGCAATGGAACTCTCCAAAGATGCCATTAAAGATCTATAGTTTCTTAGGGTTAGCGGGGTATTATAGAAGATTCATTCAAGACTGCTCTAAGATAGCTTCTCCGTTGACTAAGTTGACCTAGAAGGATGCAAAATTTGTATGGGTTCAAGCTCAAAAGAGTGCTTTCGAGGAGTTAAAGGCAAGTTTGACTCAAGCTCCTGTCTTATCATTACCCAAAGGAAACGAGAACTTAGTGTTGTATTAATATGCTTCTTACTCGGGGTTGGGATGTGTGTTGGTGTAACAAAGAAAGGTTATAGCTTACGCACCCTAACAATTGAAGGTTCATGAGGTTAATTACCCTACTCATGACTTGGAGTTAACAGTTGTGGTCTTTGTACTAAAGATTTGGAGGCATTACCTGTATGGGACGAAGTGCACCATCTTCACTGACCATAAGAGCTTGAAGTACTTCTTCGAGCAGAAAGACTTGAATATGAGGCAAAAGAGATGGTTAGAGCTCATAAAGGATTATGATTGTGAGATCCATTACCATCTGGGCAAGGCCAACGTAGTGGCAGATGCCGTTAGCCGAAAAGAGAGGCCTGACCCGATTCGGGTGAAGGCTTATCAGTTAGTGATGACATCCGATGTGAAGAAGCAGGTCAAGGTATTTCAATATAAGGCGTTGAACAAAGATCATCTTAACTCTGAAAGAATGAGGGGTATAGTCGCGGAGTTGGGTTAAAACACACTTAGCGTTAGGACCCGATTCGGGAAAATGTGGATTCCACGTTATGGGGATCTACGCGAGAAGATTATGGATGAGACTCATAAGGCTTGATAATCTATTCATCCCGGTGCTACAAAGATGTATCAAGATATGAAGAAAGATTATTGATGGTTGGGTATGAAGCATGATGTAGCAGAGTATGTGAGTAAGTGCCTTACTTGCTTGTAGGTGAAGGTCGAGTATCAGAAGCCGTACGGGAAGATCCAACCATTGGATATACCTGAGTGGAAGTGGGAGCATATCACCATGGACTTTATTACGAAGCTACTGCGTACCACGAAAGGGTATGATGCCTTATGGTTGATAGTTGATCGTTTGACGAAGAGTGCTCACTTCCTACCAATCCACGAGACATATTCATCCAAGAGGTTGGCGGATTTGTTCATCAAGTAGATTGTAACTCGTCATGGTGTTGAACCCTAGAAAGATTAGCATTTTAGTCTTTCGTTTGGTTTTGTCATAGTATAGGGACTTATATGTAAATATATGTTCCTTTTGTTTCTTGTATTAGTATAAATAGGATTATATGTATTTTTGTGCATGTAGATGTCCAATAGACTTTCTCTCTCAATTGTACATTGTAATCCTTTGCTAATATCAATAGAAGCTCCTATGAATTTTTATGATACTTGCTTATTTTTATTACATTGTTCATTTAATTGTCCATTGCATGATTACAAATACACAGATCGATCCATTTGAACCTATCAAATGGTATCAGAGCTTTCGGTTCAGTGATTTGGAGTTTAAATTTGACTTTTGAGAACCTTTGAATCACTTGAATCTGTGTTTTGATAGCAATTGTTCAATTAATTGATGATTTAGTTGTGTTTCATCACTAGAAAGATTATTTGAATCACATTGAGTGAACGTACATCTTTAAAAATGAATTTTTGTCAGATTTGAGTTCAAAATGTTCTTCAAAAGTCGAACACATCTTCTGCAAAATTATGCTTAGTTGATTGTTAATTGAAGGAAATGATGTTAAAGGATTGATTATCGGTGATTTAGATATATTGAAGTTTTTTAGATCGAATGATCAAGTTTTGAAAAGATTGTTAAGATCAGGTTGTTACGAAGAGGATGAATTAGGCGTTTGGTGTGTTGAAATCATCTGAAAATCACCTAAGTGTTTAGGCGCATGAACACTGTTCAAACACTTTAACACTATTTAGGCGTTTCAGAGTGGTCGTTTTGACACTGTTTGTGAGCATTTCAGCACTGTTTGGACATTTTTCAGAAACTAAGTCCCATGCGCTTTGTAATTGTTCAAGCGTTTTGGAACTGTTTAGGCGCTTCATCACTGTTTGGGCGCTTTGGAACTGTTCAGGCATTTTGATACTGTTCAACATTTCTAGTTTGGGCATCCAGAATTTTACCAAGTCAATCCCTTAGGCGTTTCTAAGTCAAGTTGGGCGTTTCACTACTATTCAGGCGCATCAGGTTTTGACTTTTCTCTCAACACTTAGACAAATTTTCAAAATCTAAAATCTAAAAATATTTTCAATCCTTTATTTCATTTTAAATCTAAAAACAACAAAAATAGTATATTTTCTTAAATTCAATAATTAAACATTGTTAAGTCTAAAGATTCAAATAATAGAGTACCAAAGTTGAAGAACAGAGCTTACTTCAAGAATTGGTTACTTAGGCTGAAACATTACTTGAACTCAATTGATACTGATTTGTGGAAATCAATTGAGAAAGGAACTCACATCCCAGTTACTTCTGATGGTCCTGATAGAGGATTTGTATATACAAAAGATACTCAAGAACCTTACTAGAAGATGAATTACATGGGGATGATCTGAAGAAGGTGAAAAATGATATTAAAGCTTATTCTCTCAGGTGCAAAGGGTTACCTTTAGAGGTGCTTTCAAGAAATAATGAGAGTTGTATCAACATCTTAATACAAGTATGTTGCTTCTCCATCAAATACTGTACAGAATGCTTTTCTGGCCAAAAATGAAACTACTCATGAAGATGAGGGTGATATGTTTGTGGGAGTAGGATTTAACTGGGGTTGAGTAAGATTGATATTCTTACTGAGAATCGAATATGATAATCAAGTCAATGATTGAGTGGCGGAAACAAACAATCAAAGAACATTCAATGCAATATAATACTCATAAATGCTTTTGTATTTGTATATATCAAAGTTGATTTACAGAGAATTAATTACAACAAAAATTCTCTATCTATCAGCCGTCACCTCAGTACG
>BJCM01210489.1:5250-36524 GCA_018326385.1 Flaveria bidentis
TGGAGGCTGCTGTTTTTGTAAAATCGAAGATTTTGACACTTTGACACAAAAACGCGATTTTCCTAGAAACCCTAATCTACCGTATGATAAAAACACACCTTTTATGCTTGCAAAAGTCGAACACACCTTTAGAACCAACGTGGTGACTCTTTTGAATTAAAACATGAGTTTTAACACCAAAAGTAATCGAATCCACGCAAAATCAAGAGTCAAAGCTCATATACCACTTGTCAGAACCGTTTACGTACGGGATACTAACTGATTATACATGAGACCAGCTCAAATAGTGCGGAATCCTATTTGATTGGTGATCCAATCAGTGAGAACGTTAACCCGATTGATATAAGAACGAACTAAACTTTAAGAATGAGTAGGAATCGATCAAGACTAGACTTTGAAGTTGGATTGGTTTTCTTGGACGTTCTGGACGGCTAGGGTTCGTGAAATTATGAAGTAATCTCAAGTGTTTCGAATTGTTCTATTTTTCCATGAATTAAGTGGTATTTATAGGTTTTTTGTTTTCATTCGTACGATTGAACCATTAGCATAGTTCAGTCGTGCGACTGAATCATGCGATTGAGTCATACGCACGACTGAAGGTTCAGTCATGCGATTGAGTCATTATTATGTCTCAATCATACGACTGATCCAGTCTCCTGGTTCAGTCGTGCGACTCGTCCATAAGCATGATGTATTCATGCGTATGGTCCATATGTATGGTCCATTAGCATGAATACTCACCTGACTAGGTTGAACACATTTCTCAATCATTATTGACTAAGAACTATGTACAATAACTTCAAACCTATATAATAATTTCATACATATGAATTATACTCAATGCACTAATAATATGAAATAAATAAATATCAAACACATATTTATATTTCATTGAACCATTTCATTACATATGTGTAAGACATGAAAGACTTTTACATTTAAGTTCATAAACTAGAAACAACATGTATCTACACAAGTAATAAGGCATGGTGTGTGTCCCTTAGAGCTAGGTGGCGGTCAAGGGCAAATGACTCATCAAGTCTTGTAATTTTAAGTTGTTAATTGGTTTGCTTAATGCTCTAATGAACCGAGACTAAAGCTTAGGTTATGCTTATGTTGAGGTTTAGGTGTTTTAAGGTTTGCTTAGTTTTGTTTGGATGTCAAATTCTCTTTGAGGTTTCATTGTATTATGGTGGTTGATTGGGTTGTATTTTGGTTTATTTGGTGTATGTTTGGTGCTAAAATGTTAAAGTGATTGATCAAATAATGTTTGGTATCAAAAACTTATATACATGGATACATGCACACGTAAAATTTATGCATGCATGCAAGCATGCATACGTACCACATATATATTTACACATAAACATATATAATATATAAAGGGTTAGTCGAATAATGAGTAACATGTAAGAGAATTTTATTTGTTTATTAATTTTTTCTAACCTTATTTTTAGGGTTGTCACATTCTCCCCCCGTAAAAATAATTTCGTCCCGAAATTTACTAATGTGTAATGTCTAAAGTTGAGGAGAACTTATCTGGTTACCAACTTCAAATAAGTGGGGATACTTTCTCATGATTTCATCTTCTCTTTCCTAAGTAAATTCTAGACCTCTTTTAGCATTCCACTTAACCTTTACTATGGGAATCTTATTTCTTCTTAATCTTTTTACTTCTTTATCTAATATGGCTAATGGTTCTTTTATAAAATGAAGCTTCTTGTTTACCTTTATTTTCTAAATTGGAACTTTTAATGTTTCACCTGCTAGACATTTCTTTAGGTTGGACACATGAAAAGTGTTGTGTACTTCACCTAATTCTTGAGGTAGATTTAACTTATATGCTACCGAGCCAATTCTATCAGTGATTTCAAATGGGCCAGCATACCTAGGATTCAGCTTATTCCTTCTTTTGAATCGAACGATCCCTTTTATAGGTGATATCTTTAAATAGACCTTGTCTCCAATTTGAAATTCCAATGGTTTTCTTCTTTTATTGGCATAACTGTTTTGTCGATCACTGGCGTCTTTCAGTTTATTTTTAATTTCAAGGATCTTATCTGATGTTTCCTGTATCAATTCAGGACTTGTAAGTTGTCTATCTCCTATTTCATTCCAACATATGGGTGATCTGCACTTCCTTCCATACAAGGCTTCGAATGGGGTTGTTCTAATACTTGAATTGTAACTATTATTATAAGAAAATTCTATTAAAAGAAGGTGTGTATCCCAATCACCATCAAAATCCAATAAACAAGCTCGTAACATATCTTCCAAAGTTTGAATTGTCTTCTCATTTTGTCCATCTGTCTGTGGATGTATGCTGTACTCAGGCTTATCTGAGTTCCAAAGGCTTTTTGTAAAGTTTGCCAGAATCTGGAGGTGAATCTACTATCTCTGTCTGATAGAATTGAAATGGGTATTCTATGTCTGGATACAATTTCCTTTATGTAAATTCTTGCCAATTTTGCCATTTTATAATCTTTCGTAATTGGTAGGAAATATGTTGATTTGGTTAACCTATCTACTATAACCCAAATGGTGTCATATCCATTTGAAGTTCTTGGTAGTTTGGTTACAAAATCCATGGTTATCTAGTCCCATTTCCATTTTGGAATTTCTGGTTGTTGCAAATACCTTGAGGGTTTTTGGTATTCAGCTTTTACCCTTGAACAAGTATCACACTTTCCTACAAATTCTCTAATCGATTTCTTCATACTTGGCCACCAGTATTGAGTTTTCAAATCTTTATACATTTTGTTATTTCCTGGATGTACGAAATACCTTGATTTATGTGCTTCTTGTAGGATAATCTTTCTAAGTATAACATTATCTGGTATCCATGTTCTTCCTTTGAATTTCAAAACTCCATTTGTATCTTCTTCCAAATCTTTTATTTGCCCTTTTATTGTCAACTTATCTTTTTGTTGAGCTTCCCGAATTTGACTTGTAAATTCGAAATGTAACTCCATTCTCATGGCGTGTACTCGTAATGGTTTTGTCCTCTTTTTTCTACTTAAAGCATCAGCTACTACATTTGCTTTTCCTCGATGATATTTGATCTCGCAGTCATAATCACTTAGTAAATCTACCCATCTCCTTTGTCTCATATTCAACATTTTCTGATCAAATATATGTTGTAAACTTTTATGATCTATGTATATAGTACATTTTCTTCCATATAGATAGTGTCTCCAGATCTTAAGTGCAAATACTACTACTCCTAATTCCAAATCATGAGTAGTATAATTCCTTTCACTTCCCCTAAGTTGTATGGAAGCGTAAGCTATTACCTTATTCTTTTGCATTAACGCACATCCAAATCCTTGCTGTGATGCATAACAATATACAATACAATTGTCAGTTCCTTCTGGTAATGCTAAGATAGGAGCACTACATAACTTACTTTTTAGTAGTTCAAATGCAGCCTTCTTGTTTTTTTCCCAAATGTAGGGTTTATCTTTTTGAGTTAATTCTGTGAGAGGCTGGGCTATTCTTGAGTAATTTCCTATGGATCTTCTATAATATCCTGCCAACCCTAAAAATTGGCATACCTCTGTTGGTGATTTTAGATCTTTCCATTTCTTAACAGCCTCTATTCTTGCTGTATCAACATGTATCCCTTGTCGATTTACTACATGCCCTAAGAATTGCACTTCCCTTTTCCAAAATTCACATTTTGAGAATTTTGCATACAATTTTTCCTTTCGCAGCAATTCCAAAGTCATTCTTAAGTGCTTCTCATGATCTTCCTTGTTTTTAGAATAGATTAGGATGTCATCTATGAAGACTTTGACAAATTTATCTAAATATGGTTTGCATACCCTATTCATTAGATCCATAAATGTTGCGGGAGCATTAGTTAACCCAAATGGCATTATAAGGAATTCATAATGACCATATCTAGTTATAAATGCAGTCTTGGGTATGTCCTCATCTTGAAATTCATAATGACAAATAAACATATGTAATATATATAAAGGGTTAGTCGAATAATGAGTAATATGTAAGAGAATTTGTTGGAGCTATACAAGATAGTCTATATTATCAACACAGTCAAAGTCAACAAAAGTTACGTCACGGTCAAAGTCAATAAAAGTCAAACCCGACACGTTCGAGACGAAGAACCGAGAAAAGACGTTGAGGATTCAGATGACTAGGAGTAATATTGTAATAAATATATTTTGTGTGAACAAATTATATTTTATCTTGTTTTTAGTCATTTTTATGCTTAATATGTAATTTTGTATTAATTAGCCTAAGTCTAGGGGGTTAAGTGCAATTAGTGAATATTAGTCTAGACTATAAATAGGTTAATTATCATTAGGTTTTGTTTAATGGTTGAATAACCAATAGATTGAGAGATTACTTGTAAACACATTTTGCAATCTAATTAAAGATCAAAGGGGTTTTAATTGTGATTATCATATTTTGATCTATAATCTTCATGACTTGATTCAAGTTTGTTTATCTTGGACTTACAATTTGGTATCAGAGTCTTATTGGATAATGCATTGAAGAATTGAAGAAATTGTTGTTGATTTTTGAAGATGTTCATCAATTTTTAGAAAGAAAAACTAGGTTTCTAGTGAGAGAAAGTAGATCTGAGTATAAATTTCTACAAATTTAACAACAACAACATCAGATATCACTATAATCAACATATATTGAATTTACATCATCATTTGTACAAGAAAAATCAATGAAAAACTTCAGATCTGAAAGTTTCTCTCACACACACTAGTGTGTGTGTTCTTGGTGTTCTTGGAGCTTCAACATCTTCATCCAACAAAACTAGCATCATTCTGAACGAAAGTTCAAAGTTTCCGGCAGTTTTGCTCGTTTTCCGACGAATTTTGTACTTTTCCGGCAAAACTATCAAATTTTCCAGCGAAACTAGATATTCTGGCAAAACTATCCCCTGCGAAATAAAAAAAATTATTCAGAGAAATTAAGAAAATTGTTGAGACCGTGTACTGGACGAAGTACTAACTGATGTACATGTGTACCAACTGAAATAGTGCGGAATCATATTTGATTGGCGATTCAATCAGTGAGAACGCACGTAGAATCGATCTTAGATTGAATTTAAACGTTAAGAACGATTGCAAATCGATTTCGTGCAATCTATGAACTTGAAACAGGTTCTTAGAAGTCTTTGGATGGCTAGGGTACAATTTAGTACGTAGGTATTCGAAGTGTCTCGTTTTTCCACGAATTAAGTGGTATTTATAGGTTAGGGTTTCTCATTCGTGCGACTGAACCATTAGCCTGGTTTAGTCGTGCGACTGAGTCAATCTCATGTCACAATCGTGCGACTGATTCAGTCTCTCTGTTCAGTCGTGCGACTGGTTCATTAGCATGAAGTTGTTCATGCGTATGGTCCATTAGCATGGCCATACACATGAAAACTTCATACAACTAAGTTTGAATATGTTTCTCAATCATTATTTTACTAAGATTTATTCAAACAACCACAAACTTATATAATTAGTTCAATATGCATTAATAAATAATAAACATTTAAACATACACTGAAACATTTAACATTAAATTCATCAATCACATATTCTGTTTCATTTACATTTAGGATATGAAAGACATATTACATAAAGATAGTAAACTACGTACATATGTATCAACAAAAATAATTTGCGAAATAAAAAAAAAACTCAAAACAAGTTGCCGAAACCCTAGCTACCGGTTCACCACCACCACCATCGAGATGCAATTAACAGGGCATACTTCTATGGCCTCATGAATCTTACATTCAAGATCAGCCCATTGAGCAATAACCCGAGCTCTACCATAAACAGATTCGATCACGAAGGTCTTTTCAGCCATTAAGGCACATTATAAGCAGCCAACACATTCAATTTCATCAACAAAAATACTGCACCACCACCCGCAGCCTCAATCATACACTAGAGACGATGAAATGCTCGAAGAAGAAGTAGAAGAGCAAGTAATCGGAGACTGTTTGGTTTTCGAAGAAGGTGTATTCGAAGACCCTTACATTCAAAACGAAATTGAGCTTCAATCCCCCAAATTTTCAAAAGCGGCTTTATCATAAGCTTTTGCAGCTTCAACAGCGGAGCCGAAGGTCCCCAACCAGACGCTAGTACGCTTCTTCGGATCTCCGATCTCCGCCGCGAACTTGCCGGACTTCCGCCGGCGTATGCCTTTGTACTTCACCTCCTCCTCATCCACGCACTCTGTTTTGTTCAAATCAACCTCCGATTTCGGCTCCACAGGTGTAACATCCATCGATTGGATTGAAGTGAGAAAGATGAAAATGAGTGATTTGATTGTTGATCGGAGATTGCAGGCGGTGGGAAATAGGGTTTTGATTGTTGTGTTTGGGTGTAGTTTCCAAAGATCAGATTTGAAGTATGTGTTTTGTTGGTGTTTGACAAGTGATATTTTTCTTGGGCTGAGTTTTTCAAGAGTAGGTTTACAATTGGGCTAAAAAAAATTTTAATTTTGTTTTTTGTTGTGTGGCCTTATTTTTTTTAAAAAAATTAGGCCTCAAGTTGAGTCATTCGTACAAAATATATAAAATATATATCATAAAAAAATTGTTGGTTGGGTTATAATACGTTTAACGAGATAAAAAAATATTCAATGATTTTAAAATATTTATAAAAAAAATTGTTGGTTAAGTAACATGTAGGAGTATTGTTGGAGTTGTACAAAATAGTTTATATTATCAACACAGTCAAAGTCAACAAAAGTCAATGTCATGGTCAAAGTCAACAAAAATCAAACCCGACACGTTCGAAACGAAGAACCGAGACAAGACGTTGAAGATTTAGATGACTAGGAGTTATATTGTAGTAAATATATTTTGTGTGAACAAAATATATTTTATCTTGTTTTTAGTTATTTTTATGCTTAATATGTAATTTTGTATTAATTAGCCTAAGTTTAGGGGGTTAAGTGCAATTAGTGAATATTAGTTTAGACTATAAATAGGTTAATTGTCATTAGGTTTTGTTAATGGTTGAATGACCAATAGATTGAGGGATTACTTGTAAACATATTTTGCAATCTAATTGAAGATCAAAGGAGTTTTAATTATGATTATTATATTTTGATCTATAATCTTCATGATTTGATTCAAGTTTGTTTATTCTGGACTTATAGAATTTTATTTGTTTATTAATTTTGCCTAACCTTATTTTTAAGGTTGTCACAGTTGAATTCATTCCCATGGCGACTTATAGAATTTTATTTGTTTATTATATGTTTCTACTCCTCTCAGTACCACCGAGGTCCTGTCTGTTAATGACATTTACCCCGAGGTTGATGCTACACCATATCGCAAACTCATCGGGTCACTTCAATATCTCGCCTTCACTAGGTCGAACATCTCTTTTGCCATAAATAAACTCTCTTAATTTATGCATAACCCCCGCCAAACACACTTGCAATCTCTAAAACGAGTCATTCGCTACATAAAGGGTACCATCACCATAGTCTCTTTCTCAACCGAAACTCCTCTCTTGATCTCTAAGCCTTCTCCGATTCAAATTGGGGTGGTGTACATGATGTTGGTCACTCTACCACTGCATATATTATTTATCTTGGAAAAAAACATCATCTCATGGCAGTCCACTCGCCAAACTTTGGTCTCTCACTCCTTAACAGAAGCCGAATACAAAGCCTTAGCAAATGCCTCAGCTAAACTTAGATGGACAAAGAATTTATTACTTGAACTTGGCATCGGTACCACTAAGCCGCCATCACTATTACCTGACAATTCAGGTGCAACATACCTCTATGCTAATCCTGTTTATCACTCTCGAATGAAGCATGTAGCACTTGATTGTCATTTTGTCTGCGAACAAGTTTCGGCAAGCAGCTTACGGGTTCTTCACATCAAGTCACAAGATCAACTTGCAGATATGCTCACAAAATCGTTATCAAGAGCACCCTTCCTCCGGAACCGCTCCAAGATTGGAGTCTCCGATGGATCCTCCATCTTACGGGGGCATATAAACAATACCTAATCAAAGGCACAAAGTCAAACTTGTCTATCTTCCGTTTCCATCATCGTGGCTCTTTTACAATTATATGTCTTCTATATTTAGAATAGTTAATTTCTTCGTGGATGTCTCTTCTTCCATATTGTATAGTTCTCTATTAATAGCCTTATATTCACTAAAAATGTATTATTTATTCAAATGTTATAGATAGATAGTGAGAAAGAGAGAGAGATAAAGGAAAGTTTCCAGTTTCATAGCATTACAAACACTACTTATACAATCAACCATATAATGATCATAATGAACTAAAAAAAACTTTTTACCAAATGTACAATCAAACCCCTTTATATCAACTACTATCACATGCAGTCCTTCAACTAGTTATCACACAACCATGAAGAGTTCTATTGCCATGATGTTAGATTCAGTACCCTCTAACATCATGAAAGAGATACTACCTGATCCAAAAACCCACATTGATTTAATACAAAAATATTTAAATATAATTATGTTGGATCAAGAAAGGCTGGTGCAACCAAAACTAAACACTTAGAGAATTTTTGGTTTTGCTAATAAAGGACTTCCGAAGCTAAGTGTGGAACTTCCAAAGACAAATGGAGTTCTTCCAAAGATAAGTTGAAGAACAACTTCTGAAGGAAAACTCAAACTTCCAAATATAAAGTCTTCTCTTTCGAAGTTCAAGACTTAGAAGATTTCAAGATGGTGACTCCCGAAGTTGAAGTCCCCAAGCCTCGGAAGAAATAAGTCTCTTCCGAAGTATAATTGGCCTCAGAAGAACTGGAAAAACTTGTTCTTCCGAAGCTACCTAACCTTCGGAAATCACTGCTATGAACTAGTGGACATAAGTATGGTCCTTCAGACACTCCGCTGCAGACCTCTGATATACTGCATGGCGTTTTCTCAAAAAGTCATGTAGTTGACCATACTTTATTCCACTATTTACCTTTATCAGTTAGTACAGTTACTAACTTTAGTTGGTGACAAAAGGTAAGTCATGGACACGTCATGACTACCTAATCTTAAATAAGACATTATCTAACATACCTTAACTTTAGCTTTGTAGTATTTGCTTTAGTTATAGGTTTCCAGCTGGTATCAAAGTATATCCGGTTATAGGTGATAGTATATATAGTTTCTTATTGTAACTCTTGTAATATACTTGTAAGAGTCTTGTAGTATTTTGAGTTGAGAAGTAATATATACAAGTACCTTGAAAATTATTTCTTTGTGTTCTTTGTTACTTAATATATTATTATCAACTCTTAGATATATTTTGCTTCATCTAAAACCGTGTGTGAGTAAGTGAGTTTGAGATAAAAACAAAGTGTTAGTGACAAACATCGATCCTGTAAATTGATCATTTTCAAGCGAAAGCTCTAATGAGTAAAATAGAAATCTCAATCTCTTATAGTCTTAACATATCAATAACATAAAACACAAAGGAGAGAAATACATAGCAACTACATATTCATTAGAAATATCTCAAATAAGTACTACAAGAATACAGAAAAAGAACACAAATATGATATTGTTTTCTAATTCACATTTGAGCTAAAGGAGATTATTAGTATTATTATTTAAAAAATGGGTCATAAACAATTATCCCTTTATGTATTTGGTTCACGGTAGAAAACTCCAGAGATAAAAAGCCCATATTTTTTTGACTCTATCATGATGAATCGATACTATCCCTAAATCATTTCTTGAAGTATCGATTGATCACGTATAAGTCGCAAGTATTAAACAACAATATGAATGCAGTATGATTTATGAAGTTTTCTAAGTCTTTCTAATCATTCTCTCCATTTTAATATTTCTTTTATCATTTTTGTTGTGTGTTGTTGATTGAATTAGGTATAGTTTCTCAAAACAAGAGACATTCCAATCATTCAGGGAATCCATTGTGCAACAATGGTATAAGAGCAAAAGGAAAAGAAAATTTGGAAGGCACTTTGAAAGTCAATTAGGTTGCAACAAATCCGGTACTAGTTTAGATGTCAATTAAGCAACGTTCAACTTTTGATAAACACATAACAAGAAATAAATGTTTGTTTCCTAATTTTAAAAATAGTGCAGCTATTAAAATAAAATTTTTGAAAAATGAAACCCTTACTCTCATAGTAGTGGTGAAGTTTGTTAGTTTTTGAATGAACAAAAACATAAAATTCCTAGTTTTCGATCATTAAATAACCTGGATAGAAATATTTTGAGTTTGTCTTAATTAATTGGAAAAGGTTTTGTTGTCACCTTTGATGATGATGTTTGCTTTGTTGAAGATGTATGTTTAATGATCTCAACGCAAAGGAAACTACTGAAGAATTATGAGTAATTACGAAGATTCTCAAAGTTTTCTTGATGAATCTGTAGGATTTGAAAATGATCATGAAAACTTTCTCTAAAATTACTAAATGACTTTAGATTATCAAACTATATATAAGTTAGCACACAAAATTTTGAATCATATATTCAAGATTATTATGATCACAAATTTGAAGATTTTCAAGATGAAGAAATTCGCACACACCAAATAAATCCGTACCTTTCTTGACAAAATATGTAATCCTGAATATGTGATGATGATAAGCAAGGAATATTTAAGTGATCAATTTGAAAAAAAATTGAGATGGTTCTGTAAAAAACAATTCCTAAAATATAATAAAGAGCATAATATCCTCCAAAATTACCTAATGGCGATCAATCTATTTGACATTTATATATTTGTTGAAGATCTAAGTAAAGACAAGAAAGTTTCAAGTGAAGGCAAATAGCCCGAGATTGCCAAAAGGTGTCGCGAAATGAAGAGAAAATGGAGGCTAAGAAACAAGACATTCAAGAAAGTGTGTAAGAAGTTGAAAAGGTTGTTGATGAAGTTCAAAATGAAGCAAAGATTCATGTCAATGAAGATTTTATAGAAGATGGAGAACTACGTACCAAACATTGATGATGAACTTATGTTGTAGGAGATGATGGATGCAAACTTTAAAAAGGACTTTGATCAAAGGTACTTAAGGATGTTAAAGACTTGGAAGATTTCACTTTGCTTGTTAACAAAGACGACCTGGAATCAAATAACATCAAACATAAAAATAAATCACCAAACATAAATTAAGGGGAAGTGTTGGTTCCTAAATCATGTTTAGGTTTAAGACCATTATTAGTATTATTATTAGTTAAACGAGTCATAAGCAATTGTTCTTTATATATTTGGTTTGGACTACAAAACTCTAGAGCTAAAAGCTCATTTGTCTTACACCAACATGATAGTGACACTATCCCTTAACCGTTTCTTGAAGTACCAATTCAACATGTATAAGTCCAATGTATTGAACAACAAAATGTATGTATTGTGATGTCTTCTAAGTACGACTTTCTTATCATTTTCTCCATCTTTGTATTTGTTTTATCACTTTTGTTATGTGTCGTTGAGTGAATCAAGTATGATTTCTAATTGACATTAAAAATTTAGTATTTCACATCAAATGAGCTATAAAAGGAATTGATATGAAAGTAATTATAGATACATAAAAAGACAACAAATAAAAAACATATTTAAAAGTGCATCATAAATTCATGGCATCTAAATACTTAAAAATTGTTGTGTGGCTTAAGCTGCCTAAAAAATCAGAGGTCATGTCTCATGTGTACATAATAAGCCCTCATGTTTTATTCGGGCTATACACAAGTAAAAATGGACTAAATGATTTATTATTGTTGGAGTTAACTATTTTTATAAATTCATTTAGATTTAAGGCTAAATAAATTAGTACAATCCATATATATAAATTTTTTTAGAAAAGTTTGGGGCCTATGTAAATAAAGATTCCAAAGCTAGGGTGCTAGACTGCTAGTTGGCATGGGCTTGAGGTTGTATATTAATTTAACTAAAACTAGTGGTTCTTCAAGTCGCGCGTTATGCGATATTAAAACAACTTAAAATGGGAGATGTATTCAGTCGTCAACCGAAGGCTCAGAACATGCTACCAGTTGTGGTCGCAAAGAAAAACCGATGTCACGCCTAACAACAGAGTATGATTTCATCATGGCCTTCGACATGGTAAACAAATCAACGTAACCTACCCAAAATACAACAATACATGTCAATAAGCAAACACAATATGCCATAAAGATAATATATTAATTTGATCATGGCTCAGAGTGGATATCCAGTTGTGGCTGCATGCTCAAATCGGCTGCCAAGCCGGGCAACCGAAACCATTTTCCAAATCTCATCACAACCAAGAAAACTAGTTTCGCAAAGAGTTTCAGATGATCAAACAATAGTTCCATTGAACACCCAGGTGAATCTAGTTTCGTAAAGAGTTTCAGATGATCAAACCCGCATCATCATCATTGACACAAATCAGAAAGATGATCAAACCCATCGCCACCTTTAGTACGACCGAAAACAGAGCAACCACCACAAGAACCGCCTTTGGTGTAGGCGATCACACTGCAGCAGTGCCTGATGCAGGTGGTAGCGGTGTAGGTGGTGGCGGTACCGGTGCTGGAGCCGGTGCCGCTGGTGATAAGAGAGAACACTTTATCTCTCTAAAAATGAAACGGATGGTACAACAGGGATGATTTTCCCTTTTTATCCCTCTAAACACATTTTGAGGGGTGCAATTTGCCAAAGTGAAGAAAGTTACGTGGCAAAATCATAAAAACACTCAAGATCCCTGCTTCTTCCCTTCTTCTATTAATATATAGGGTAATTTGTTAAGAGGAAATACTAATAGTAATTGATGTTGTTCAATTTAAGAAAAAATATTATGTAAAATTCTGTAAAGTACAGATGATTTTTGAAATGATGGTTGGTGTAAAGTAAGGTGTGTTTACCCATTAAAACTTGTTTAACCAATTAATTACAAATGCAACCAAAAAAATAATCGATAAACCTTATTCAAAGTTTTAGGGCACTAAAATTCTATGATAACCTGTTTTGCTAAATTTTACATGCATAAAGAAATTGACATTAGGTCTCTAACATTATCCTTATGTTTACTAATAAATTATTATTTTTTATCTCTCATTTTTAATTAAATAATATTTTTTGTAAATGTAAAATTATATTTTCTCTTTACTTTACTTATAATCTTCTCATGTAATATAACGAACATATTTACAATTACAATAACATGTGAAAGTTACTTTGAATCTACACTAATAAGGCAAAATAAGTTGCCAAGTGTTAGTCTTCTCGCAACCGTTTGTCATGTGTCACTATCTAAGCAAATCAATCTTTTATTGATTGCATTAAATGTTAATTATATTATTTATATCATTTCCAAAATATAAGACAGATTTTTGATAAAACAAATGCATATTTTTTTTATTAATAACTATAATTTGTAATAAAATAGTTTATGAAATATGAAGTATCTTAATACAAAAAACTTCTAGAAAATGACATTGTTTAAAAGTAGTATTTTTTAAAACACTTGTAGTGTTCAAAAAAAAAATTTAAGCAAAAGTTTTATAAAAATAGAAGTTTAAAGAAATAGTTATCTCAAAAATTAATTTTTATAATTTCTAAATATCAATTAGTAACTTTTAATTTAATATTTTCATTTAACCTATGTAATAATGAGTTTTTAAACTAGTATTTTAATTTCTAGAAAAATAGATACCAAGTGAATATATAATATAAAATAAATACATCAAAATGGTATGTATATCAAGTACAATTTTCTAATTATATCATATACAATATTATAATCACATTAAAGACAATTTTCCAAACTTTTATTGCACAAAATAATATAGTTTCAACCAAGTTACACTGAAGTTGACCTTATTAACATTCACACGTACGAATAACGACAAACACTTGTCGGACAAGACTAGGAGAACAAAAATATACAACACATATTAACATATGTAGAGAAGGCTTCTCATCAAAGATGGCAAATAATACAACAAGCTTCAAGGGCACTTTCTTTTGCCACCATGTGTAGTCATGTTATAGTAACAAGGGCAAATCTTTTGGTTACCCGAAGTACCCGGTGGAACGCAGCTGCAACGGGCACAACAAGTCCCACATGCCCTGTGGCACAAGTTTGGTCGCGATGATAACTTACACCTCGCCTTACATGCTGAACCACAATCTGAAGACAAAATATTTATATATATTTAGTTACATAAACTTGATTTGTCTTTGTAATAAAGATAAGAATAAATAGTATGTCACATACCTATTTTGGAATCACTTATACCATTTCCATCAACTTCATTCACCTGTGACACAAGCAGTCAAGTATATCACATAATCGAAGTAATTTAGAGTATATTGTAATACATAAAACTGCAAGTTCAAATAAGAATCAGAAAAGAATTGAAAAAAGTTTTTGAAAATAAAAAAAAGTACTTTTTTTATGTTAGATGTGTGTTAAGAAAAAGATTTACATGGTTAGTTTTTTCATAAACAAGGCGACGATATATAACATGTTGTATTTAAGGCAATTCAAGTAAACACCTCATAAATATATTTATAGTTACTTGTGAATATACTATTTGAAAACGATGAAATTTTTATGATTGACGTAAAACACAACAGTAAATTTATGTATACAATAGCTAAATTAATGAGAATATTATTAATGCTTACATTAAATTAAACATGCTTCTTTCAAATAGCATAGTAAACTATACATATATACGTACACATAAACATACAAACATATATATTTAAACTACAAAAACATGTTTCAAGTAGAAAGAATAAAAAGAAGAGGTTAAGAATACCATTTCATGAGCTTGAGCAAGAAGAAGCATAGAGAGAAGAAAAAGAGGAACAAAATACTTGGAGATGGTCATGGCTTACAAAGTAGGTAGACTTCACTGCTTTGTGTTTTAGTTGCTTTGGAGATAGCCTTCCTATTTATAGGCAAAGAAAGATGACCAATAACCATTTTAAGTTACAATTATTGAAGTTATATTATTTATTATATGATCACATTTCCGGGTTCTATAAAAGACATTAAAGTTGAATGATATTAGGTTAGCCCACGATTGCTAGCTGGTGGTCATACCTTCATTAACCTTTTTTCTTTATTATTAGAGAAACACTTAAAAATTTAATGTAAAATCTATAAATAGAAAAAACGAATATAAAAGATTTTTGATGTTATCATGTGTTTGATTAATGTAATGATTTTCGTATAATTGTTTGGTTTGTAAAACTGTCAAACAAATGGAAGTGTACGTAAAAATGATAGAGCAAAAACTTATTCGGTTACTTTTCGTATAAAAGTTGAATGATATTAGGTTAACCTATTCTGTTACTTGTCGTTTGCATAATTTAAACTCTTAAAACTTATCATAGAGAAAAAATAATTTACCACTCTGATTGTCACTTTAGGATTATAGATGAAAAGATTATCTCTAATCATATTGTATTTAGTTGTTTATTTTTATTTTCTTAAAACCATAATAATTACTTGTAGAAACTTTATAAATTACATTCTTGATATTTCTTTTGTCACGAGAAACTAAGAAAATAATACAAAGTTTTTTAAAATTTGTTAGGTTGTAGAAGAACTGGATTGCAAGGGCTTTATGACAAAGTAATTATAGAAAATGAATAATAATTCCACCAAGTAAACATAATTAATATTGGAAAAAATTATAGTTTTATATCTTATTTCAACGAATTTTGTTGTTTTAACTGGGGTCTAGAACTTCGGTTGACTTCTATGAACTGTGTGGTCTCTTCATGCATCATGCTGGTTCTTTTGTAGTATTTTTTATTTTTCTTTCTTTTTTTTAAAGCAGAAGAACATGTAACCGGAGAAATTACGTGAACCACTTAAAAATCCAACATTCTATAAATTATGTTAGAAAACCGGCCACTTAAAAACAAATATATCTATTTGAAGGTTATTTGTTACTTATGCTTGTTTTAAGAAGAACAACATAAAAGTATGCATTTAATAATGTTAAATATTAAATAATAATTTGTGTGTATATGTATATCATGTCCATAAAGCATCTTAAAATTAAATATTTGGTTAGGTTAGAAGCCACATACATATAATGAGTTCACTTTGCTTTTTACGTTGGATTAGAATCCATACAAAGCATGCCGGTATAAGCTGGATATATGCTTTTCAGTCTCATTTTCAGCATTTGACAAGTTGACAACCAGCTATTACACTATTCCTTTTCCTTTCTTTTAGCCCGTTCGTATTGTGTGGTAGCCTAGCCGGTACCACCACCATAATAATAATATTATTACTATTATTACTATTATTATTATTATTATTATATTATTATTATTATATTATTATTATTATGATTAAATGAAAATCTATATATTTGTTTTCAATAATGGTTGGTCGGGTTATACAGATATTCATTTATATGTTATTAATACATTCTATTGTCTTTAGCTTCTTATATATTTATATGGATGTATAAAGAAAGATAGAGATGATAAAAGTAAATTGAGTAAATTACAAATTTTATCTTTTAAATAAGTTTAAAATTATGAATCTTGTTCTTAAACTTTCATAATTACACTGAGCATCCTTTATTTGAAAAACTTATCACGCTTTATGTCCTTTCAACTAATAAAAGTTAACTTTTTTTGTTAGTTTTGTGTAAATGACCATTTTGTCCTTATTGCTTAAAGAACGAAATCTGTAATTTTTTACTACTCTTTTTATCTTTATGTTTTTATTTTATTTACTTTTTAATAGATTTTTTTATTTTATAATCTTAAATATTATTACTTAATTATTATTTTTTATATTTTTATAAAATATACTTTTATGAATAGTATTTTAAATTAATATATATAAATTTTTGTTTATAAAATTATTTATCTACTTTTCTAATTGTACGAATACAAATTAGATGGTTAAAAATATATTTTTTTCATGTTATATAAATTAGACTAGTAATCGGTATTATTCACTGTTGTTTTTTATTACCATTTTGGTTTAAAAAAAATTTAAAAATAGTTTGACTTATGGTATAAATATTTTAATACTGTTTTGGTATAAAATTTTTAACTATGCTAAATAATTTGACTTATGGTATAAAGATTTTAATATCATTTTCGTAAAAAAATTTCAACTGTGATAAATAGTTTGGGTTATGGTTTATATTAAAAACCTATTACATTTAATAAAATATATTTGTTTTCATTTCTTTGATTAGAATTATTACTTTTATTATTTTAAAATTATTTTAATTGTTTTATTTTATATACTTACTTTTTATTTACTCTTTTACCATTTATTTGTGATTGACTTATGTTTTTACTCCTTTAAAGATTGTTGATTATTTTTGCAAACACTATTTAACTTTTTTTAGAACTTCATGTAGTCTCTTTTAATTTTTACAACCAAAATAATTTTTATTAATTTTTTTTAAATATCTGCGATCAATATTATGATCAATTTCTTTTATTTATCTGTTGAAAATTTTTGTTCAGTCTCTCACACGATTGAAGTATTTTTATTTCCATAGATTAATTTTTGGATGCTAATTTTATTCAACAATCGTTAGTTTGGAGTTATGATTTTATGATATTATCTTTAAGTATGCTATCATTTTAACTAAAAATGAAATCTAAATGATTCATTTTTAATTCACACAAACTAAGAATTAAATATACTAAAAGTAAAAATTACACTAAAAATCAAATAACACAAACAAAAAATTGAACGGATGATTGTAGATGTTAATTTCTTGGTAAATTAAGGGCTCTAATTAGTATCTTTATGTGTAGAGTCATCTTAATGGGACAAAATGAGTACTATAAACGTGATTAAAAAATATTATCACATCGATATGTCATTTAAGGTTTAAAAAAATTAAAGATGAATGAGATGAATAATACATTATGATAGATTTTTTTAGATATAGCAGTTAGAAAGCTATATGTTTAAAAATGACTTTATATTAAATCAAAACTGTTTAATTAGAGTTAAAAAGTTTAATAAATATTAGTGGAATTTTATGTGTTACATAATATATATATATATAAAATAAAAATAGATAAATTAAATAATATATATTATATAAAATAAATTAGCTAAATAATCAATTAATAAAAATAATAAAAGAAAAAATGATTAGAATTGAAGAATAAAAAGAAACTTTAACACTTACAAAAATAGTCCTTTATAAATAAAATGACAATAATACCCTTGACTTAACAGAATTATTTAACCTCAGTTAGTAAAAAGGACGTATTACGTAAAAATTTTTTATAAAAAAGAACATTGAGTGAAAGTCATTTTTCAAAAGGACCCATTTCATAATTTTCACCAAACATAAAAGATGAAATTTGTAATTTTTTGATATGTCAATAACATACCCTTTTAATAATAAGTATTATGTTGTCACCGGTCAAAATTTTAGCTTCCTAATATTATTTTCTCTCATTTATTTGATTTTCAATATTATTGTTGTACTTTATTACTTATAATTTAAAAATTATTTGTTCAATTACTTATTTATTTTTTATATGTTAAAAATTCTTTGTTCAACCCTGGCTAGTAATATTAATAGATTTAGCATATCCATGCATCAGGTAGTTCTTAATTATAATTCATTTTGTTTTTATTGATTATAGACCGGTTTCTTTAATTATATATTAGTTTAGTTAGAAGTTTGTTAACTTCTGTTGTGAAAGAAACAAATCAATAATGAGTGCAACCAAAATATTAATACTAATAGTAAAATATAATATAGTGGGTGTCTGTCAATAATGATATATACAAATAAGTTGTTGTTGGATGCAATTTTTGTTTTTATTTTATTTTGTCTCAAATGAAGCTGTATAACAAATATAAACGTGGAGTTTTCTTGTTTCAAAAATACAAATTTACAAATATTGATCTTTCAATATTAATTATATTAGAAAAACAAAAGGAGGACCGCAGCGGGAATCAACTTTTAAAATTATTATATAAATATAATCAGTAAATAGAGATGATAATGGGTTGGATATATATGAAATAGATTTTGATAATCTCACTCACATACTTGTGCATCATATTAATTTTCGTACATGTTTAATTCCCATCACTAATTACCGGTCATATCCGCGATATCATCATATGGTGTATATCCATTATAAATTTATTTGGTTGAATTTTACTAATTGAAATTAACAATACCTGAAACTTGATCTTCGTTAAACTCACAAAATTTCTAAACTTTTATATCTTAACAATTTCATGTTTCTAATAAATTGAAAATATATATATATTAATTATTTTATTTTATTTTATCATGTTATAACATATTCGCTCAATTAAACGGATATCAGATTTGTTTCAAATAATGCAAAGTGTATCAAGTAATACTATGTAAATTCCAACGAAATGAAGCATTTATAATTATTAAGTAGAATGATATCAAATCATTGTAAGTTGGCTATCTAAGTGTGAAAGGCAACTCCTGACCGTAAGAACCTATCTTACTCTTCAAGAGTAGAATGCTAGAATTCAAGTGAAGGGAAGGGGGCAACTTAAATAGCTTTGATCGTGAAAACTCTTGGTCTTAGAGCATTAGTGTCATCAGTTCACTCAAGATCGACAGGATAAATAACTACTAATCTCAAGATCCACAGGATAAATAACTACTTATTTTGTGCAATAAAATCTTTGTGCGTGACGGGAAAGAGTTGGAAAAGAAAGAGATTCATTAGCTACAAAATTTGACAGGTATTGGTATGAGATAGGGAGAGCTACTCCCAAAGCATTCTATGATGCAATTAAACGGATTTCAGATTTGTTTCGAATAATACGAAGTGTATGTATCAAGCAATTAATACCATGCCAATCTCCAACTCAATGAAGCCTTTGTAATTAGTCTCACTCCAGAAATTGCGCCCATTGTTAACTTTGGTTTTGTTCATCTGTAATGTTTTTAGAGAACAATGTTTTATGCTCCATCAATTTAAACAAAGATGCCATGATCTATAAAGCATATTTTTACAAAGTATAACATATATGTTAAGTTTAAAAGAAGACTAATTTATCAAATATTATAATTCCAATGATAATTTAAAAAAATAAAACGACAATTATCTTATCACGAAGGCAGAGACGTTTGTCATGCATCAAGAAGTCGTTTTAGTAGCCAGAAGGTTACAGCCATAAAGGTAGAAGGTCTAACATTATTGGTTCTGATCCATTTAATAACTTTAATTTTCTTTTTCCACCAATTTATTTTTCCTTTAATCTTATATATACCGATTTTATAAAAAGAAATATAACAATATTTATTACGTTGTTGTTTGTATCAAGACACATCCATGACTAGCAGGAACTAGTTAGAGAAAAAACCAAACGTGCACGAATTTTTAATTCATCTAGCCGCTTAGTGTTTATCTTTCGGTTCCTATTGAAAACAACAGAAATGCATGTAGTTGACAATAAAATTATAATGATTTCCTATTGCATCTTATTATCACAAATTTTTAACTCATGACGGAACCACCACAAAAACCATCAAGTGGTCATTCCAGTGAATTCTAACAAAAACTTCTTTGATTGCTTCCGAGGATAACGAATCAACCCATTTGACTACATGTTTGCTAGAAATCAAGTATTACACCTGAAATCGTGATCAACCTTCAAAGTCTTCCAGAAGAATAACAAGCATCAAACAGTTGAATGACGGTCCACGCCATATTAGTACACAATAGGTCTCGGTCACATTAGAACACAATAGACTTAATATGAAGGGAAAATCTAATCCTTCATTCGCCAAATTAGTTGAGTTGAAATCTAATAGATTTACAACTACCATGTTGCATATATATATATATATATATATACCTTTTTGAGGTCAATAACGATTTCACCTTGTTGTCTCACCCCAAAGAGGATAATAGAGTGATCAATAACCTTCCAAACCATCTTTAACATAATTTTCAAATAATAATCTAATTCTCACACCCGCTTATCCCTAGTTATATATACTAATTAGTTAGCAAAGCAAAGGAATAGTGGTGTTGGTTGTGTTTATGTTTTGGACATAGTAGATTTTCTGATTTGTATTTTCTACCCCTCACCCATTTATATAGAACTAACCGGAGGTTTCACCTTATTTGCTTCACTCATTTTTTGCTAGAGAGAGAAAGGGAGTCTTAGTAGCGGTTGGCCTTCCTTTCTGTGCGGCAATGGTCTTATCAAAAGCTATAATTATACTGTACGTACACTTACTTATTATGTGTAATTTTTGTCTCAAAATAAAAACCATTTTTAAAACTTAAATTGTGTAATTTCCTTAACAATATACATACATACGTACATATATATATATATATATATATTTATATATAATGTATATATATACACAAATCGGTGATGGTGGCTTGTTGCTCACCAAAGAATTTGAAGTCTACTTTGGTTGGTCGAACTAGTTGTTACTATGAGTCTAAATTTTTGGTTGGAACTTGGGTTTGTGCTGGTTGCATAGCTTTTTATCTACCATTACAATGACATTCTTTTTGGTTTTCGTTGATGTAAATCCTAAACTCAACTTCAGTTTCTGCTTTGAAACACTAGCTTGTTATCATTGATGATGAGTATGCTCTCATCTAAGAGAATATTCATGGGTATTCCAGGATTATTTTAGATAGTGATAGTCTTTGTTAGTGTCTAGGTTTTCTAGGATCGTTTCAGCCCTATGCCTCTCAAGGCATAGCCCCATGCTAGTACGATATATGTAAATTCAATCGGCTCATACACTCAAAAAATGTCGGGCAAACCTTCTATTGGGGGTCGAGCATGCCCTCGTGCCTCCCTAAGCACACCCCCGTGAGTCGTGTAAAGGGACAATATTTTTGTCTTTTTTGGAATTGCAAACATAGGGGTGTGTTTTATGCTGGTCATGTGGGCCTTGTCTAATGAGGCATGACTCCATGCTTGAATTCTCGGGTCTGCTTTGTTGATTTTCTTCTTGTTTAAGCACATTTGTTCATCTTTGTTTAAAAACTTTTGTTCATCTCGGTCTCTTTCAAACTTGAAAATGCAATTTAAACGATTTAAATATCAATTCATTACTTTTAGCAAGAGTTTTGGAAATATATAATGTGCAATTGTTCTAATTTATATGTCTAAAAAATAACTCATAAATGCTCAGAAAGTTAAAGCGATATGATTTTTTATAATCAATTTTGGCTAATGCCTACCCCTATCTCATAACGTAATCTAACAACTTGTTTACTTTGTGTTAGACAAATTTAAAAAGTTTTAGGTCTTTAATAAATAAATTTTTTAAAGTGATGATAATGAATCAATTATCTGTATTTAAATAAAACAAGATCAATAAATATTAATATAATTTCAATACTGTTTTCTTCTATCACTATAAATTTGAAATCTAACATGAATTTATTAATATTATGCAAGTAATTGTCTTTAGTGTTTCATTTTAATACTAACTAAATAAATATTAATAATAAAAAAATAATTTGAAAAAATCTGTTGAGAAATTATTTTACTAAGTTTAGAAATAGAAAGATATATTCTAAAAATGTTCAATAAATTTGTAAAATTTGAAATGATTGATTTTTATTTTTATTTTTTAAAATTATATGTTGAAATTTTGATTTAAATTTGTAAAGCTCACTTGATTAAATTTTCATTTAAGATAGGAGATTTATCGTGGTTATGTTATATGGTTAAATTCTAGGTGGACACAGAAAGAGCTTAATAGTTTATGGCTCCCAAATTGCTTCTTATTTAAAGTGTATAGATATAAATATAGATATTTAAAACTTGTCTTGTTGAAAAAATTTTATATTTTTTCTATGAAATTATATTTTAATATTCTAAACCATGAACTTTTGGTAAATATAATCTCACGTAACAATATGACCAATATTAATTTCAACTTCTAGTTTTGTTAATAATAACAATATCAGTCTAACTGTTTGTTAGCTCCATTAGATTTTATAATATATTACATCACACGGATCATGACATGACGTATAACATAGTTTAAAATAACAAATTATTATAAGAGTCAATTCTTTTATTTGACTAAAATTATTCAATGTAACATTTTTTTCGTTGGTTGAATAGTTTAGAAACAAAGAAACACAAAATTGAATGATAAATTATATTTTTTATTTTAATTATATAATATGTCATTTCACATGTCAAGTCACGTGCAACATCAAGCGTCACACCATCGAAAACTAATGAAGTTAACGAATAATTAGACTGATACTTTTATTGGTAATAAAACTGAAAATTAAAAGTAATATTAATTACATTGTTAGTTATAATTAATATTAACCAATAGTAAATAATTTAGATTATTAAATTTAAAAGAATTTTATATTAGAAATTTTAAATTTATTTTTGCCTTTTATTAAACCATTCTTTAAGGCAAAATAGATGCATACCCTGTCAAACTCACTGTCAGCAACTTCATGGATGCACGCTCGTTGCATTGATTGATCTATAAGTACATTCAATTTAAATGTACTGATATAAATGCAAATATAATTATTTGTTCCTAATAAACACATAGATGAATGAATAAATTAACACTCATTTATACGTCGTTTATGGATTTATACACGGCTTATAGATACTCCAATAAATGCCAAACATTTCATGTCACATTAGAAGTTATTGTGGAGGTTATACGCCTCGTATGGCCCAATACGTCACGTATAACCTTTTTAGACGACAAAAGTGACCCAAGTCTAGTAAATCATTCAGCAAGGCTATACGTGTCGTATGCATGGTTTTGAAAACCGGACCGGTTGGACCGGGAACCGGACTCCGATCCGGGCCGGTTTGGTGTTTGAAACCGTTTTAGTGTTGAACCAGTGTCGGACCGGTTGAACCGGTCGAACCGGCAGTCGGACCGGTTGAACCGGTGGTCGGACCGGTTGAGCCGGTGGTCGGACCGATTGAACACGTTTATTTATTTATTTATTTGTAATTTTTACATATATTTATAAAAAATACTTATAATTTTATCTGGGTTTTATATACGGTCCGACCTGTAAGGTGTCCAGTTCACTGTCCAGTCTGGTTTTAAAAACATTGGTTAGATGGACCCATAAGCTACATATAGCGTTTGGTCCTATGGGTGAGGGTGTAGGCCCACTGACAACTTGAATTATTTTAACTTGACGTAATGTGAAACCCGACATATATCCCACATCAACCGTGAACAACAGAGATTCCTGATTCATAAAAAATGTCTGACCTCTAATATTAACAATACGTTTTGGACGTATTGGCTGTGGATTAGAGGAGAACTTCACAGTTAAGCGTGCTCAGGTTGGAGCAATCCAAGGGTGGGTGACCTCCCTGGGAAGTTTTCACCCGGACAACCAAAAACAAATCCGTAAGCTTCTCGTGGGCAAAACGGACAATATTGTTCGTGTGAGGGGTCGGGTGTTATAGAATGGTATCAGAGTCACTCTTTTGCCATTCGAGATGTGGGACATATCTTACCAAGAATGGTGACTTCTTGGACTTATTGAGGACGATTAGTCCAAACAAGGGGTGCTTATGACACCCTACACATATCCCACATAGGTCGTGGACAGAACAGATTCCTGGTTCATAAGGAATGCCTAGCCTCTAATATTAACAACGCATTTTGGCCGTATTGGTTGTGGATGATAGGAGAATTTCATAGTTAAATGTGCTTAATTGGGAGCAATATACAGGGATGGGTGACCTCCCTGGGAAGTTTTCACCCAGGTAACCAAAAACAAAATCCGTGAGCTACTCGTGGGCAAAGCGGACAACATTGTTGGTGTGAGAGGTCAGGTGTTACACGTAAGATTCCTTTCGTTAATATATAAATGTAGTGGATATCAAACGAATGCGCTCGTATTCAAAACTTATTCATTTTCTCTGGAGGCAAACGTTTGATACTTTTAGTAATTAATAGTAATCACAACGTTTAATCTTCACAAAAACATATTATCGCAAGAAATTTGTGTTATATGGTTTAACATTTTCTTTTGGTACATCATTTATTCGGTAAATATTTTATTCTTATTTCACTAAGTATTTACCTACATACATACATATATTTGAATTGGATACTTAAGAATCGTTTAAACTGACTCGGGTTCTATCGATGCTAGTCAGTTATGGTTAACTTGAATTATTTTTAAATTTTTTTATTATAAACGACTAGTATCGTGGAACCGAGTTAGTTGAAATGATTATTAAGTAATCAAGACGTTTATGTGTACATAAGTATGTATATATATGAAGTAAGAGTTCTAGTTTACCTGAATAATTATTTTAAAGAAATACTTGACCCACGTAAGCTTATTTTATTTCGTGCAATATGCTTCGTAAAAGATTGTTTTATAGTACCACTGACAGCTATACGTGGCGTAATATGTGTCCATACGCCACGTATAGGTGTCAGATGTACTCCACAAATAGGTGTCAGACGTACTATAAAAGTGTTATGTACATGGTACGAATATACGTAGTGTATGGCGTCATATGTTGCATAGTGGCAAGCCTATACGTGGTGTATGGCACCATACACAACGTATAGGTGACAACTAACAACCTATATGTGGCGTATGGGTCTATACGCCACGTATAGGTAATTTCAAATTTGATGGGACACAATTTTTTTTTAATATATAAGAACGCTTTTGATCTCTCTAAATTGTGAAAATCTCAAACGTTTCTCTCAAAATATCACATTTTTTCATTCGTTCGTAATGTCGTTTTGAGATGGTAACTTTTTTTTGGTGAATATTCAAAGGCTTTATAGTAATCAATATGATTCGTATGTTCAATCTTCTTAAGAGACATGATTGCCAGATTTAAACCAATCATATGTTCCCAATGATGAATTCGATGACTGCCAAGAGTCAAGTTACAACCTGCAACAAAGCAATATATACTTTCTCTCGAGTGATGAAAATCAGACCATGAAAGTATCGTTTGAAACGTCTCAAGAATTTTTATCACTCGATAAACTAGTCCGTTGGCTATTAATAGGGGACGTGATAATGGTTACATTATAATTACATGAATATCAAAGAAAAAAGAAGGTCATGTCGTAAAGGTATGACTTATCTATGTTTGGTGGCGAACACAAAAGTAAAGCAACCATTAGACGATCTGGTAGCAAAAAAATCGGAAGTACTTTTAAATTAATAGGGATATACAACAACAAACGTCGTTCGTAGAAATTAGAGGTGAGAAGTGACGAACATAACTATGATCCCGCATGGAGAGGTACCCATCTGTAAGAAGGCTTTCTCAAAACGAATACAATTTGGTGGAGTAACTTACTGATTAGAACATGAAGCCTCGTAGCATCTTATCGGCTTTGAAAAAGCAAAATCCTAATAGTCCATCCATAACCAAAGACGTATACAATGCTCAATATAAGATTAAAAGTGAAAAGAAAGTCGGTGAAACACCAATGCAAGTTTTAGAAAACCTTTTATCTTTTAAAATGTACGTTTATTACATCCGAGAAGATCCCAATACATATGTCGTGAAAGATGTATTTTTTTGCCATTCAAAATCATACGATACTTGGTGTGCATGCCCGCGCGTGTTGATGATAGATGCTACATATAAAACAAACATGTACAAACTTCTGTTTGTTCAGATTGTTGGTGTGACCTTGACACATAAGATATTTTGTGTTGCTTATGCATTTATTAGTAAATAACAAGAAGATAATTTTGAATGGTTGCTTAATAGACTGAAAGATACGTTAAACAGGTGTATGGAGCCATGCACTATAATAACAGACAGAGATTTTCTTTTAACAGGTGTATGTGTTAAAGTATTTATGAATGCTTCAAAGTATTTATACAAATGGCATATTGTTGAAAATATCTTTATGCACTGTAAAACAAGTTTTACAAAAGATGATTGGCGAAAGTTTAAATATGCATGGGCACGTTTGTGTGAGTCTCCCACAAAGGAGATTTATGAGTATAACTATAACCTTCTTTTCGAACGACTAGTTGAAGCAAAACGAGAAATTAAGTTTTTCATTACATACATATGTACAATACTGTTAAATATATTTTCATAAATATTGTCATATATAAACAAAAACCGGTTAGAGAGTTACAAAGATATGTTTGTATCAGATTGGACTAACTCAAACCGCAATTTTGGCCAACACACAACAAATAGAGTCGAGAGTCGGTATGCAAATTTAAAAAGATATCTTAAATCAACAAGTAGCTCACTAGATAGACTTGTGGAGTTTGTAGACCAATTGATAAACGCACAAGAGGTAAATTTAAAAGAAATCTTTGAGACGAGCAAAATTAAAATAATAAATCATCATAAACTCTCGCTATTTGATTACCTACTAGGCAAGGTTTCACACAAAGCTATTGATTTATTAGTTGCTAAAAACACTAAATTGCATGTGATGTGGTCAAGAAATGCAACGTGTGGTTGTCATCTTTTCACTAGTTGTGACTTGCCTTGTGCTTGTCGGTTGGAAAAATATGAATATTCTGATAATAGCCGCTCCATCTTTATAATTTTTCTAGTTATAGTAACGAATTATATATTAATTTATAATTTATAATTTATAATGTAGGCACTAAAATTCCATTAGATACAATTGACCTATTTTGAACGAAGTTTGATAAAATTTAACCATCATTTATGGTAGATGAAAAAGTTGACGTTGAAGAAGAAATGAAACGCGTGAAACAAAAAATATTGACACAACCCACCGTTGTAAAATTTAGTTTGGTGGAAAAAATAAAAAAAATTGTGTATCCATGGAAAAATAACAAAAAAAACTTATGTGTTTAAATAGATATTCATGGTCATCTAACGTTAAAGGTTCAACTAGAAAAGCAAGACACTCAACATAGTATGTGTGACATGCCAAGACATAGCTCACTTATCGGAAGAACAACTTCAGCAGTAGGCCTCAGAAGCCCGCCATACGACGTAGTCGTTCCACATCTTTTAAAGTGTTACAAAGTATTAATGAGTTTTCATCGATTGTCGGAAATCAACAATTAAACTATATAAACAGGTTAAAAAACCGTATTCCATCCACTTTCATCAGTATATTTCACGTATACGAGATGTTTGACCCGATGGGAATTGTGGTTTTTTATCTATAGCTTTAGGCTTAGGGTTTAATGAAAATAAGTGGATGTAAGTGAGGCAACAATTTTTAGAGGAGTTGAAAAAACATGAATTGGAATACAAAGAAGTTTTCGATACTTTGTACCCCGGATAGTATAACGACTTGCGTCACACAATAGATTGGTAACGTGTGGAACCTGCACCAGAAGAACATTGGATGATAATGTCGTATAGTGATTGCTCAAAAGTTTGGTGTTATTCTTCATCTATTAAGCAATAATGATTGTCAAATATTTTTCTCCTTATAGGCTAATCCGAACAATATGATGCATTATCATGTCGTGTCAGTTGTCCTGTCAACAATAATTATTTTGTCCACGTTAAGTTAGAAGGAGGTTATTCGATGCCTACATTAAGTAATCTTTAGATTCTTAACTGAAACATACGTGATGCAGAATGGGAGATTATATATAGGTTTTGTATCTCAAAATACAACACAATATAAATAATAACCGAGAAACCCCAGCTTATATAAATTCATTTTAATTCAAAACTTGTAATATGAAAATTATATATTTAATACGTTTGTATTATATCTTATTATTGTATTCGTATCTTTTAAATATTCAAATGTTAAAATAGTTTAAATTCAAATTTTTAAAAGTTTAGTGAATATAAACAACTAAAATTCAAATGTTAAAATTTAAATAATTCAATTTTGTAGAAAATACAATTCAATATTCAAAATACTTATAAAAAATTAAAAATTAAATTAAAAAATAAAAAATGCAAGTATACGCCGTATATGAGTCCATACACGGCTTATAACTCTTCGGACCAGGTATGTATTTTGAACTTTTCACATTTTGACCCTACCACACACTTTCAAAACCAAAAACTCTATTGTATAAGCCTATACTACACGTATTGTTCATCGATTTTTCTACATCCAAGTATGTATTATTGTTCCTACATCTTTATCCTGCTAATCATTGACTAATTTAAACGTTAAAGTAGTGTTTTATGTGTTATAACCGTTGATTTAAAACTGCTCATATGAATTATACGCTGCTACAAACCCGCATATAGGGCTATACGCGGCGTATAGTGCATATGTTGAGGAACTATACTAGGCATATAGCCCTATACGCTAGGTATGGGTGTCATGCAACTATAGAGGAAGAAAGTGAAGAGGTTGAGCCCTGTACGCAGGGTATGGGTGGCATATAGGGCTATACGCAATATATAGTAGTGGGATTGGGTGCGCTATACATGGGTATGGCACCATACGTGGGTACTCTATACGCTGCAGATAGGGGGTGGTGGGCTATACATGGGTATGGCACAGTACGTGTGTTCCTTATACGTGACGTATAGGCCTATACGCGACATATAAGGGGGTGGGCTATACGTGGGTACCTTATACGTGGTGTATATGCCTCTACGCGGTGTATATAAGGGTGCGCTATACGTGGGTACCCTACACGTGGCGTATAGGGTGGTAGGCTATACGTGGGTATGGCACCATACGTAGATACCCTATACGCTATGTATAGGCCTATAGGCAGCGTATAGGGGGTGAGTTAGTGACTAGTGAGAAATGACTATACGTGTTGTATTCATTCTAAAACTGTTGTATTTGTATTCGTTTTCTTATGCAAATATGTCTTCCAATTCAGAGATTGAGTCTGACATTGTTGACGTTATTGCTAACCATTCTTGGCTATAGTTTAAGCACGGGTCCATTGAGCACGCGAAGTGCTCAAAATTTGTATGTATGAAGATCGCTCATCAAAAGCAGTTGATTGGGAGATGATGACGAAGCTCGAAGAGCGGCGATAAACTTGTTGGTATTATCGGAGACGATACACCATGGAGTCGTTTATTTGAGATCGTGTTCTTACCTTCTTATCGGGAGCTGACAGTGGGGTTTTTACCCATCTTTACTTATATTCGTCCTAATGAGATAGAGGAGGACGATTAGTGTTCTGAGATTTCATTTATGTTTTGTGGACATTTATATTAGATGTCTATTGAGCAGTTTGCCGTTATCTCGGTACTTTATTTTGAGCTAGAGATATTGAGATATTGGTGGCCTCAGATTTCCGGAGATCCGTTTCACAGGACTAAGGGCAGGGTCACTGGCATTAGAGTTCCTGTCATTTGTTACTTGCATCGCATGATTGCCACATTTATCATGAGATGTGGCAAGAGTCGGGAGTGGTGTACTATTCCTGACTTATTTTACTTATATTGTTTGCTTACGAGGACCAGGTGCAACCTGGCGAGATGTTTGGCAGAGTATTTTGCTTCGTATTATCATTGCCAGGAGCGAGCAACGGTGTACGGCGGTGGGTACATCACGGTGATTGCACATTCTTTACATTATTTTCCTTGCCATCTTGCTAACATATCTCCTCCGATTGAGCCGGTGAGATTAGATCGACGTGCACTATTCGGCACGCGTGTTATATGCTAGTTTTCGGGTGGCATATGATTCTTTTTTCGACCCGGAGAGATCTGGTAGCCGACATTTGTTTAGTAGCACCGAGTTGTTGTTTGCAAACGCTGATGCCCTCACCTATTTGCTCTTCGCTGTTGTTATTGGAGGTGGCACTTCTCCGCCTTGCGTCCAATGGTGATGGTGGTAGTAGTCAGTGGCGGATCTAGAAATATATTTCAGGGGTAACGTAATTTAATTTTTTTTACTGTACATTAATATAAATAAGTAAAAAAACATTATAATAAAAAAAGTTAATGAAATACCTAATTGATCTCAGAATTCACCTATTCGGTTTTTCATAGCTTGAAAATGAAGCATTACATCCTCATTTGTCACTTCATCAAACGTTTCCCTTTCAACCGCACATACTAGAGCATTGTTTAAATATTCCTCCCCCATTAGATTCCGTAAATCCGTCTTGATAAGCTTCAGTTTAGAAAAACATCTTTCAACTGTTGTTGTTGCAACCGGTAAAATCAATGCTAACTTCAATATTCGATAAAACAAAGGAAAAGATAGATTTTTTCCGGTTTCCACCATTAGCCGAGCAAGATGACACATTCCATTCAAGTTTGTAAATCTATCATCTTCTTTTACCGAGTGATAAAACACTTTAAGCTCACCCAAAATACATCATCTTTCATTCATATTAAAATCAATCGGATACATCTCAGAAAAAGCCACTATCTTAGATATGTCAAACTT
>BJCM01210491.1:0-13265 GCA_018326385.1 Flaveria bidentis
TTCACTACCACCACTACACCACCAACTACCGTTATGCCAACCCCAATCTGTACCACCACCACAAGCCACCGAGCTGGCCCATCCTCCTTCCCCACAGGATCATGGAGTGGAGGAACAGCTTGCAGCACTGAACAGAATGGTGCTGAAGCTGTTAGCTGCAGACGAAGAGAAGGCAGCTAGGCTTGTGTATTAGGATTTCTTGAATTTTGTTATGATCTTTATAGAGCAAGGCTTGTGTATTAGTGTGCAAGTGATTATCAACAGAACGTTTCATTCTATGATGAATTCATTGTTTAGATGATTAGACACTTCTTAGACCAAAATGGTGAGAGCTCCAGGTCTATACTCACGTATTACAAAGGAGATGACCATTTAATCACGTGCCAATAAGAGCTCCAGGTCAGTACTATCATACAGCAAAGGAGATCATCACTCCAGGTTAGTACTACCGTACAGCAGAGGAGATTAGCACAAACACAAGACATATAAATACACCAATCATGGCTCAAAGACATGGCTTATATGATTTGTATCATGGTGAGTGAAAGATCAATTCTCAATCAAATTTTTGTCGGGACTCAGTTTTCGTGCACACCAAAATGATTATGTAAATCCAGATGTCTTTAAGCATATATTTTAATTTAAATCATTATGCTGCTGTCTACTTTATTCTTTAGGCTGAGTCTACCAAACATATCATTAAAGCATCTGTTTGTTTTTCTATTATTTGCAACTAAAAGTAAGATGTAAATCAGTTAACCGCATCAGTTACTATCATTTCTCATTTTAAAACGCAAGTCATGCAAAAACAAGCATTTCAAGATGATATACAATTATTTTTTAGTCATCTCAAATCAAGTTCCTAGTTCTTTTTTATTTTTATTTACTGTACTCTCCCCTAAATTTCTATTTTTGCAAACATTTTTTTGTTTTGTTGTTTTTTTATATTTTTATTTTTTTTAATTTTTTTAATTTTTTTATATATTTTTTAAAAAATCCATACAAAAATAGAAATTTACCAAAGAAGGTCTTCCAACTACACTGATTATCAAGATAAGAAATGAATTATCATGAAATATGTAGTGATTGTGAAGTGAGAACTGTGATTGTGTAGATAAAAATCCAGATTGTGAATAAAATACCATGACCTTAACCTGTTTATACCACCTCAAATTTGAATTAGGAACAATCTCTATCAGTAAATCGGATTACTAACAGTCCTCCTAAATTGTTCTTGCACTCATAAACAGATTAGTTTAAAAGGGGAACTCAGGCCATCGTAGTCCTGGAAGTTCCTTTCTCATCAATATAAGTAACCTGCTTCGGCACACAACCATTTAAACAATCGGGGTTTGTTGTATCCTTCTTTTTAATTTGCCAAATATTTTTCGGTTTAATTAATTTGGATTTGAATGAATTAAATTTGGAAAACATTTTCTGTTTAAGAGCAGAAGGAAAATAATTTGGTATTAAACCTTTGGTCATTTTAAATCTTTGAATCATGTGAAACCGGCTTCACATGAAAAGGTTTGGATGGAGGATTTTTCATCCAACCATTCAAAGATGTGTGCTTTTTACCTCTTGATCCAGAGAAGCAACCCGTGTTACCTTTACCGTCTGGAATATTCTTTGTAGACTTACATTCGGAGAAGTAATTCGTTTTGCCTTTACCATTCGAAGCAAGTCTTTGAGGGCAGTTCTTTACCATATGACCCTCTTTTCCACACTCAAAACAAGCCTTGAATGGCTTTTGTTTCTTTGTAGTCTCGTGTTGTGTAGGTGCTGAGAAGGATTGCTTTGAGCTTGTTGCAGATTCTTGCTTGTTTTGGCATTTGCTATGCTGAACAGGGAATGATATCTTCACTGATTGACAGGGTTGCTTTGCAATTAGAGAAGAGATCCGTATTGGTCTTGATTCAGCTTTTGGAAGCTCTTGTGACTTGACAATGTTAGGAGACATCTTGATCTATAAGGAACCAAAACGCACCTCTATGATTGATTCATTATCTGAGCTCGTCCAGTCTCGTATACACAGATCTTTCTCCAACGGATCTTGATTGACGTCTCCTATTGTGTTGGCTTCGCTTATAGGATTCTGATTGCTTGATGATTCGACAACCGTTACTTCTTTAACAAACTTGACAGGAACAAATGAAGGAATATTACATGTTTTGAATTTGTTGAAGAAGGTTGGAGAAGCAACTAATATTGGTTTTGGAACACCAGAGGTGGAATCGTCATTAATCTTATCAGATCCCTGCCCAAGTAATCCTGAACCTACAAGAGAATTCTACATATCTCTAACCTCTTTAATATTAACGCTGCTTAAACCTGCATTTAAACTATTAGTTTCTGCAGCTTCAATCAAATCATTAGATGGATGAGGTTGACGCATAGGAGAGTAACATTGACTGTTAGGTGGAGAATACACGTATGGATTTTCACCACAACCCACTCCTATTTTAATCCTAGCTCCCCTTTGTTTACATAGTAACCCTTCCTGTTTCATTTCGGATATGGTCCATCTGTCAAGCTTTGTTTTAAGCTTGCTTGTTTCAAATTCAGGCAAGGTGACTCTTTCGTTTAAAAGATTAATTTCAGCATTTCTTTCGAGAAGAGTTTGTTTTCAACAATCATTTTATTTTAAAGCTTCATTTAATTTTATGAAATACTTGGCTTCATTCTTTTTAAGTTCTGCGTTTATGGTGGTTAATTCTTTTGTTTATTTAAAAGTAACCTATTAGCTTTATACACACCAAATAGTCTAATTTTGCAAACAGAAGAACACATATCCTGAACTGTCTCGTATGGAAGATCCAGGATGACTCTTTCAGCAGTAAGAGCCTTCTCGCAGTTGCAAACTCTGGTATTTTGCTTCCATTCCTCTTCCTTCTCAGCATCAAAAACTTTATCATTCAACACAGCTCCACCTTTACCCATTGATGTCTGCTTAAGCTCCTCTTGTGCCTCTTTAATTCTAGTTTTTGGTAAACCATCAGAATTAGTGCCAGAATCTGATCTATCTTCTGGTTTCTCTGTGGAGTTCGAAGTGACCTTTGGAGTTAGATATGTCGCTTCATAGTACTCTCGACGTTTGATATCCAACTCCATTTCTTTTAGTTTGTTGATCACCTCCATTAGTTTGTAATCCCGAAAACCTCTATCTCGTTTAATCGAATTGTCGTGTGAGCTCCATTCTGATGAGAGAGAATCAATCAATCTTAGAACTTGTTCATGATTTCCTAATTGGGCATCAAACTTCTTCAGATTGTTTGCCACCAACATAAAATGATCAAGAAAATCGGACATCCTTTCATTTTTTAAAGTTGCAAAATTATCAAACCGACATTATGCAATTGTTAGATTATCAGATTTGAAGGATTTAAATACAACTGCAAAAGCCATTTATATTTCCAAAAATATTTTTCCCAGAATTTGTAAAATAATTCTCCCTCGGGAAAAAAATATTATATTTAAATGTCACGCTAGACATTCTAGTTTCGCTGAAACAAAATGATAATTTCGCCGAAATTGTAGTTTCGCAGAGCTAGTTTCGTAGAAAAATCTAGTTTCGCTGAGCCGACAGTAGTTTTGCTAGCCAAATGCTTTACACTGCTTAGTTTCGCCGACAATTTCGCACAAAACAAGCTTGAACTTTCATTCAAAGATACTTTCGACAACAATTTCGCTTGTAATATGCACACAAGCACTGTTGAACTTTTATTCAAGATCACTACTTTCGCAGAGATACTAAAATTAACTACAAAGTGTAAAACACTTGTAGTTTCGCTGAAAGAATAGACAGTTTCGCTGGATGAATTGGTAATTTCGTTGGACGAAGCTGAAAAGCTTTTTCAACACAAAATCAATCTAAAAACTCCTAAATCTCAATGGATTTGAAACCTGATAGATTAACAGAGCTTTTCCAACCAATAACAAGTAACCTTCAATCAATTTCCATATCAATAACATTCAAATTTGATCCGAAATTGATGAAAACATGATATTCAACAAAAACAGCCAAAACCTCAACTTCTCTCTCTAAAAATATTCAAACCTTCACTGAATTTGATCTAAAATGGCTCTGATACCAAAGTAACTCCAGAATAATCACACTTGAATCAAATCATGAAGATTATAGATCAAAATATAATAATCACAACTAAAACCCCTTTGATCTTGAATTAGATTGCAAAATATGTGTTTACAAATAATCCCTCAATTTATTGGTCATGCAACCATACCCAAAAACCTAATGACAATTAACCTATTTATAGTCTAGACTAATATACACTAATTACACTTAACCCCCTAGACTTAGGCTAATTAATATAAAATTATATATTAAGCATAAAAATGACTAAAAACAAGATAAAATATATTTTGTTCACACAAAATTTATATATTACAATATAACTCCTAGTCATCTAAATCTTCAACGTCTTGTTTTGGTTCTTCATCTCGAACGTGTCGGGTTTGACTTTTGTTGACTTTGACCGTGATGTTGATTTTTGTTGACTTTGACTGTTTGATAATATAGACTATCTTGTACAGCTCCAACAGTTTCTTCTCTCATCTTTCTCTTTTTTGTCTTTCTCTCTTTGAGTACTTCAAGTTGAAGTTGTTTGAGATACTCATACTCTATGTACTCAAAGGACAAGGGAAGAAGTGCATCTGCCTGATATAGGCCCGTGGCACTCAGGTAGTTGATCATATTGATCCTATCAGTTTCTTTATCTACCTGAGGTTCTTGTGGAGCCACAACATCTTGTTCAGATTTTTTTGAACTGGTGAAAGGGTAGGAAAATGTTTGTAGAGCCTTTTTCAGTCTCTTTTCTTCCTTAATCTAAAGAAGCAATCTTGCATCCTCTGGCTCCCTCCTTTCTCTTGACATCTCCATGAATTGAGTTACTCTAAGGGGAGAGATATAATCTCATCAATATCATAGTTCCTGGTTTGCAAGTAAGTAATCCTGACTGCCCTAAACTAATCATCTTGAGTGTTTGGTCTGGGGGTAGCCCTAATTACAGCTTCCATAAATCCTACCGACCTAAATGAACTTTCCCACCATAGCTTCCGCTTCCTCTCTCTCTCCTCCTCATCAATCTCCTCAGGAGTTAGAATCCTTTTCCCTTTCCCTTTGTCACCAACAAACCTTTGTGACACAAAATGGAAAGAGCTTTGGCCTTCATTTTCTTGGTGTAGCATCTTAGCTCTAGCCAGAGAGAGGTTGTGATACACCTTCACCAGCAAGTGCTTCATTGAGGGAATGAATTGTGAAGTATTTGTAAGTGTGATAGGGCTCTTAGGCTCTACCACTAGGCCTTCAATCAAGGTTTCCCCTTCAAAGCTAATCTTAGGGTCTGCCTCAACATCTAGTTGACCAATAGTATTACCTAATTGCCTTTGTCTACATCTTAGACTGAACTATTTAGTAATTCTGTCCTGAATCATTTATGCCAGCCTGTCAGCTTGTCTAGATTGTCTTGGATTGATAAGTGGCATGTTGACAAGGTCAAGACCTTCATAGTAGTTCAAGTCTGAAAATATAAGACTTCTTGCTACCCTTGAACTCTTTGAAGAATAAGGGCTCTTCTGTTTGCATTATACATCCACCCTATGATGTAGTTTGATGTTCCTTAAGGTGGAGATGATACTGCCCTTGGTATACCTTTCTCAAAAAGACTCTAAATAAAGGAGTCTAGAGTCCACATCAATGTTAACTTGAGGAAGTTGCTGAGTATGGGCAGTTGCAAGTGAAAATGGCGAGTCTTCAATGTCCATGCTCTGTGAAGAACGTCCAGGTTCTGTGTCTGTGATGACTTTCTCCTCCTTTTTGGTAGCATCACCCACTTGCATAGGTGAGCTAGAGGTTTGATAAATCACATTCACAAGTTCTTGTGTTCCTGGTTGAGCCCTTCTTAATGGTCTCCCAGTTAGTTTCTCCTTGAGATAAGAAATTTCAAGTTGCTAATCATTGACCCTATTGTGTAAGGTTGTCACCTGAGATTCAAGATGACTATCCTTGGAGACTAGGTAGGTGCATGTATGTGACAGTTTTTTCACCTTTAGTCTCAGATTCCCCTCATCTTCATCAGAAGAATCATAAGGGGATGAGAGAACTGGACCAAAGTCTTCTCTTTCACCACCAGCATGGAGTTCTTGTATGCTAGTTTTCCTCTGGTCATTGGCAACCTCAATTTAAGTGTTAATGGGCTGAGTTGCCATGGTTATGGTCTAAATCATGTAATCACTTAGTGAAGTGAGAGCCTCTTTCATATGGATTTCCTAAACTGGTTCAGAAGGATCCACCTTAGTAATAGGTGGTTAATATGGGCTATTAATAGGTGACTCAGAAGCACTCATATCTCTTTGAGTAGGGGAGGAGTAGGGAGACTCATGGTACTCACTGAAACCTAAGTCTTCATCAGTATAGAAATCAAGGTTGGGAATTGGATAGTTTAAGTCTAAAGGCTGGGGATGGTAACTGTCCCCTGAAGGTTGTTCACCTGATTGTTAAAACTCGAAGTGAAGACTTAAGGCAGTTGGGCTTGTGGGCTCATCAGGCTGAGCATGAGGAACCTCATCATTGATTCTTGAAGAGATGGGAGTGGTTTGATCCTCAGGGGAAGTAGGAGCTCTAGTATCCACTTCTTCCTATATGGGTGACTGTATCGGGGCTTGCACAGCTTGAGCAGGGGTTCATTTGAATTTTCTTTTCTAGGTGTGGGTGATTTGAGGTCTTTTTTTATGGTAGGGAGGTACAAGGTGTGGGCTAAAAATTAGCTTGTGTTACTAGGTTGTCACCCTGAGCAATGAGCTCTAACATTTTAGGGACAAGGGTTGTTGCTACCCCTAAGAAGCCTACAATTGGCTTCTTCAAGATTTTAAAGATGCCAGACTTCATCTATCCCAATTTAAGAATATTACCTGTTTCCCTCAACTGTGAGCCCAATTCACAGTTGAGAATGTATTGAACATATCTAGGAAACATATAATACTCCAAGGAGTCCATGTTAGCAAGTAAATTGGTATAAACAAACTAAAAGTACCTGAACTTGACCCCCTGAACAATTCCATGCATTATGAAGGAGAAATCCTCAAGAATCTGGTCCCACCCTCCATGCTTGTTGGACAAGCTGTGGATAATCATATGAAACATGTATTTCCACTGGGATGAGACCTTCGTTTTCCCGAAGGTCTTTATAGAGAAATCTCCCTCATAGCCCATCTGCTCAAAGTGTTGATTGACAACTTCCTTTAGGAAGGACAACTCACCTTCTTTATCATCCAGTTGAAGTTGATTGTTGATGATGGCCGGAGTAATAAAGATTGTTTTCCCCCGCACTATGGCAGATAATGCCTTCTCCCCATCCATAATGACCTCATGGCACTTCTTTAAAAATTCAAGAAAGTGATCCTCATAGAGAATAGGGTCAATAGGGACGGAGGGAAAGTAGTTTGACAAATCCAGAAAATGGCAAATCTCTAAGATACTATCATCTTTCTCAGAGTTCAACAGAGCAACCTGGTTGTGTTGCGTGTGAAGTTGCATGGAGAAATCCGGGTTGATTCTAAGATTTAGATTGACCATTTTGAGAAGCTTAAGGGTGAAGGAAGGTAAAAACAAAGGCGGTTTGGGACAATTTAGTTCAAAGGAATAGTGCAGATGAAGAAGATAGTGAAAGAGGGGAGAACCGTTGGGTTTATATGTGAAAAAGATCCCAGACAAAGTTAATAAAAGAAGATAAACTTTGAAATCCGTAAGTTGATCCCACCTCTAAAAAAGTAGTTTGCTATTTTGTAACACCGATTATTTTTAAAGTTATGAAAGAAATAATAAAAGTGAAGGAAAAGAAAAAAAAGCTATAAAACCCAAGTTGAGGGGTAAAAAGTGTCAAAAGGACAAAATGTTTGAAAAGTTGGTGAATAAAGCAATATGGCCGCCCATGTTGCCTAGTCACATCACTCATTCGGATTTTTAGAGAGAGAGAAAAAGAGAGTAAAAATTCTCGGGTTTTGAAAAACCAGAAGAAAAAATTGAATTCAAGGTAAGAATTCTTGGTTTTGTGATATTCTTAACTGGCCTTAGCCTCGGTTGTATGCTTATTTTTATTTGTGTGTTCGGTTGTGTGTGTTTGGTGGGTTTCTAGGTGTTGAACTTGTAGCAAACGGTTTTTAAAGGAAGTCATACCCAAAGGCAACTAAAGTGAGTTCTAGAACCCCTTTTTTACTTGTTTTAAACTGATTTGGGGCTGGAAATGCATGTATGAACATTTTTATAAAAAATGGGATTTTACCCATATCTATATGTGTATGTGTTTGTGGGTGGGGTTTGATTTGGGTGTGTTTATGGTTATGATGATGTTATGCATGTGTTTCTATGGCTTAAAATGTAAGAATTAAGCTTAGAACATGTTAAATGATGATTGGGGACTGAATTTAGTTATTTAAGTGTGACTTAGACTGCACATGCAACTAAATAGTGGCCCATGCGCCCAACGTTATAAACTGCCTAAGTGTTCCCATGCGCCCAAATAGTAGCCATGCGCCTGGAAAAGGTTGAATATGGCTAAGTGTCTAGATGCCCAGAAAGTCCATGCGCCTAGGCACTCATGCGCCTGCATAGTGCCGTTGCGCCTAGAATTTGGCCAGAATTGGTTAAGTTTTGCCCATGTGCCCCAATAGTTTCCATGCGCATAGAAGTTCCCCGTGCGCCTAAGTGTTCCCCATGCGCCTGAAAGGCCATGCGCCCTAATAGTGCCCATGCGCCCTAATAGTGCCCATGCGCCTAAGACTTAGATTATTTTTTCTGATTTTTGGGGAAAAAATGAAATGTAGACTTTGATTTGGGATGTTCCCGGGGGTGAAGTAAGTTGACTTTTGATGTATGGGTATGTTATGGCATGTATAATGATTGTTATGTCATGAACGATGGTTCCTTGTCTGGTGATGTTTTGTATGGTTATGTTTATGTTCCTTGTTATATATGTTTATTTTCCATGGCTTTACGTTGAATGATTATGAATGAAATGAAAAGTATTATGTAACGTAAAGTGAAAGATAATGAAAAGAGGAATGTAATGAAAGGTTCACACCCAATAAAGGGTGTTAGCTCAACTGTGTGCCGGTTAGCTACGCCAGAAGGATGCACACTAGGGTCTAATCTTTATGATTGACCATACGTATGGGATCCTTGCCCTTACCCTAGGTACTGGAGTCAGCTTCGTGCATAATGTTCGAGGTCTATGAAAGACCTCAGGCTCAGTAACCAGCTTCGTGCACAATGTTCAGGATATAGCGTATGGCACTGATCCGGAATGAAAGAGAAAAGATAGTGATAAGTGTACTTGCCTTAGGTACAAGAGTCAGCTTCGTGCACAATGTTTTGCGGTCTTTGATAGAACTCAAGCCCAGTAACTAGCTTCGTGCACAATGTTCGGGATACTGTACATGTCATCGAAAGTAATTAACGTATGAAAGAAAAGTAAGGAAGTTTACGAATGAAAGTGAATGATAATGATGTGTGATGAATAAACAAAGGTTAACGAATGAATAATGAAGATAATAATGATATTATCTATGTGTACGTATGATGCTTGATCGCATAAGAATGTAAAGAATGGTTTTGGAAGAAATTAAAATATTTTATTTTAAAACTAGAACTCACTCAACAACGCTGACTTTTATGCGTTTTCAGTTGGCAGGTAACGGTTGCTAAGGATGGTACGGGGCGACTACTTGGCTCATTTTGGATGGCATCCATTTTGTATAATGTTTTTGTGATGCAATGGAACGAGTTATTTTGTAATCAGTCAACGAAGTATTATTTTGCAAAAGCAATTATAATGAGATGAAATTGTTGTTTAAATGTTTCCGCTGTAATATTTTATTGAAGTTAATATATATGTATGTTTTATGTGTGATGATTGACCAGTTGTGAGCATCCCGGGAACGTGGCCTTACAAGTTGGTATCAGAACCAAAGTTTAAGTGAAACGGGTAAATTTTCAAAAGAAACCTAAACTTAAACTGAAAATGGGACGAAAGGGAAGGGATGCCAGTCCGAGTATATGCGTGCCATAAGGTATTTTCTTAATATTAACCGATATTATCTGCGCAAGTTATTTGATCTATGTGCTTTTAGTAGATTTAGATACTCATGTAGTCAGGATAGGAAATGCTTAGGGTATGAAGAGTAAAGTAAGTGGCTAATCACAACTGGCCACTATAATTAGAGACTTGCTATACTTAACATAAACTGTGTTATTCCCTTGAATGACCGTGGTAGTGTTTGAATCTTATAGTGTGTTTGAGGATGGTCGGTGGTAGATCGTCAAAGGCTTCACGTGGTGGACGTGATGTTGAACCACGAGTCACGAGAGGAGACCTCGAGCTGAAGAGGTGGTTCATGAAGAACCCGATACCCCTCGTCCAGAGGCTGGTGACAAGAGTGCTAACTTAAGAGCCTCAATGAAAGAAGTTGTTGTTGAGGAGGTGCATCAGGTCATGCAGACGATCTTGCCATCTGTGGTGACCGAAGTGATAAAGGCTGTACGGGAAGGAGAGAGAAGGGAGAGGAACAGGACCTCGAGAGGACGGGAGTGACTGGAGACTGAGACGGTTTTCTCTGAGGATGAGGAGGAGGAAGAAGAGCTTGCGTTGGAGGCGGCACGGGGCTACAACTATGGGGCATTTCAAAGATGCAAACCCCCGACCTTTGATGGTAATAGCACTGCTGCTGCTCACCGGCAGGTGAAAGAAATGGAAGTTGTACTAGATATTAGTGAATGTCGAGAGGACGAGAAGGTGAAGTTTGCTTCCTAATCGTTTATGAACTCGGCTCTTTGTTGGTGGGACAATATTGTCCAAGCTGAGGGTAGCAAGGCTATCGGAAGAATGAGGTGGCCTGAGTTGATGAAATTGGTGATTGAGGAGTTCTATCCTCATAAAGGGATGGATAAGGTGGAGAGGGAGTTCCTGAAACTGGAGGCGGGGACCATGACACATCAGTAATACACCACAAAGTTCAACGAGATGGAACGACTGGTGCCGGATCAAGTGACACCTTTGTCATGAAGGATCAAGAGATATATCCAAGGGTTTTTGGCTGATATCTGTAGGCACATGATCGCTGCCCGACCGAGCACGTTTAGGTCGGGAGTTGACTTGGCGGGGAGGTTGTATGATGAACGGACTGTTGGTGGCTGAAGTCAGCAAGAAGACAGATGGTGACTAGACTTGGAATGGGAAGCGGGTTGGACGTGGCGAGGCCATTCCAAGCAACAAAGGTGCACGGGTGGATGTCCGACGTGTGGTCACATCTGGTGCGAGGATAAAGAGATGTGGCAAGTGTGGAAGGGAACACAGTGGAGAGTGTAGTTGGGGACTGAACGTGTGCTTCAAGTGTGGGAAGCCTGACCATATGGTGAGAGAATGCAAGGTAGGGAGATGTTTTAACTGTGGCGGGGTAGGCCACATGAGCAGGGACTACAAGAAGCCGAGTACTGAAAGTTCTGGTGCAAGGAAGAAAGCAGCCGGGACTGAAGGACGAAGAGTGAGCGCCAGAGCGTTCACGATGACGCGGGAGGAGGCTAGGACAGACCCCGATGCTGTGTCAGGTATGTTTCTAGTAAACCAAAAGCTTCTGTGTTATTTAATTCTAGAGCTAGTAAAAGTTTTATTTGTACTGCTTTCTGTGCTAAACTGCCTATTAGTAGAAGGAATATAGATAAGCCCTTCGATGTAGAAAATGCCATAGGTAAGTCTACCAGGATCTCTAGGATAATAAAAGGTTGTGACGTAGAATTAGAAGGTTACAAGTTTCCTGTTAGACCATTTGTGATGACCTAAGGCGGGTTCGATGTAGTCCTAGGAATTGATCGGTTGGCGGAGTACGAGGCGAACATTGTGTGTCGCAAGAAGATGATTCAGTTGACAGCTCTTGACGGGAGTTCGGAGACGGTTTATGGTGATTGTGTCACGACGATCCTGAAAGTGATTTTGATGGTAGTGGCGGGAAAGTGTATGAGGCTTGGATGTAGAGCCTACTTGGCCTACGTGAATTATGGATACGCCGACACCACAACTGTTCGAGGTACCAGTTGTGTGTGACTTTCCGGACATGTTTCCGGAAGACTTACCAGGTGTGCCACCGGAGCGTGAGATTGAGTTTCAGATTGACCTGATACCCGGTGCTCAGCCTGTAGCTAAGGCACCGTATCGGTTAGCTCCTACTCAGATGAAGGAACTGATGGAGCAATTGCAAGAGCTGCTTGACAAGGGGTTCATTAGACAAAGTATCTATCCCTGGGGTGCTCCAGTCTTATTTGTGAAGAAGAAATACGATAGTATAAGGATGTGTATAGACTACCGTGAGTTGAATAAGTTCACAGTGAGGAATCGGTACCCCTTATCGAGAATTGATGATCTGTTTGATCATCTCCAAGGTGTCAATTGGTTCTCGAGGATAGACCTTTGATCTGGTTACCATCAGTTGATGGTGAAGGAGCAGGACATTCTAAAACAGCTTTTCGCACGCACTATGGACACTATGAGTTCCTCGTGATGTCTTTTCATTTAACCAATGTGCTAGCTGCTTTTATGGACTTGATGAATCGAGTGTGTCGGCCGATGTTGGATAAATTAGTGATCGTGCTTAGTGATGATATCTTGATTTATTCAAATAGCAAGGAGGAGCATGTCGGTCACATTCGGGAGGTGTTGGAGTTGTTGAGAAGGGAGAAGTTATATGCTAAATTCTCCAAGTGCGTATTCTAGTTGCGCGAAGTTCAGATTTTGGGGCATGTACTGACTTCCGAGGGGATTATGGTGAACCCGGCAAAGGTGGAGGCGGTGATGCAATGGAAGTCTCCGAAGACGCCATTCGAGATTCGTAGTTTCTTAGGCTTGGCGGGCTATTATAGAAGATTCATCCAAGACTTCTCTAAGATAGCTTCCCCACTTACCAAGTTGACCCGCAAGGATGTGAAGTTAGTATGGAGTCAAGATCAGGTAAAGGCTTTTGAAAAGTTATAGGCGAGGTTAACTTATGTTGGACCAAAAGAACCAATGAGCCAGATCAGAAAAACCTTCAAGTCCCACGGACATCATAACAACTGAAGAAGTCTACATCAGCTGAAGACAAAGTCTGAAGACAAAGTCTGAAGACAAAATCTGAAGACAAAGTCTGAAGACAAAGTCTGAAGAAAGTCTGAAGACAAAGTCTGAAGACAAAGTCTGAAGACAAAGTCTGAAGACAAAGTC
>BJCM01210493.1:0-28304 GCA_018326385.1 Flaveria bidentis
TATTTATAGGTTAGGGTTGCTCATTCGGGCGACTGAACCATTAACATGGTTCAGTCGTGCGATTGAGTCATACGATTGGTCCATTCGCCCGACTGAGCCAATGTTAGGTGACAATCATACGATTGATTTAGTCTCCTGGTTCAGTCGTGCGACTGAGTCATTCGCATGAAGTTGTTCATGCATATGGTCCATTAGCATGGGCCATTCGCATGATAACTTCATGTTCTTAAGTTTGAATGTATTAAAAGTCATAATAATATTTATATTAATTCAATCAACCACAAACCTATATAATCAATTCAATAAGCGTTAAACAACTCATTAATGAAATATTATACATTATAAACACAACCAAACATTTTCATTTCATTAAGTACCCAACTATTACATTAGTATAAGACAAAAAAGACATATTACATTAAGATCAGAATCAAGGTACACATGTATCAACACTACTTCTAAAACTGCTTTCTACTTCTTAGTTTCCTCTAGGAAGTTAAGATAGTACCTAATGTCATTTGCTTGGTTAAAGGCAACTACTTCTGTTTCCCTAAGCTGTTTGTTCAATAGGTCTATCTTTTCCTTGTAATTGTGCTCATTTTGTTTTAATACTCTATTTGCCTCAGTGCACAGTTCTAGATCCTTTACTAAGCTATCATTATGATCTAATATCCTAGCAAATTTCAGATATATATTTTCTCTAAATTTATTGCAATCTAAACAAGCATGATTATTAAACAACAGGTCAGTAGTACTTACCTGAGATGCTGAAGAGCAATCAGCCATGAGCACAGAATCTGTTGTCTCTTGTTCTGGTGATTCTGACGTTGATGTAGATTTTTCTTCCTCAGGCAGGTGGTTGACCACATGTGCAGTATCTTCTGAATTTGACATCACAATCTCTGCTGCTTATCTCCCTCACTGGCGGAATCGTCATCAATGTTCTCCACACTAGCTATGTTGGACTCTCCCGGTGAGACAAACCGAAAACTCCAGTCCTGTCCTTCATCCTCATTAGCAGTCAAGGCTTTAGGGTCCTTGCTTGTTGAAGTAGAACTGCTAGATGTGACTTTATCCTGACGCTTAAAGGATGAGAAAGGATTGCCATTACCAGTCTTCTTTGGATTCACACACTCCCGCTTGAAGTGACCCTTCTCACCATAGTTGAAACAAGTTACCTTTGACATGTCGAAGCCAAAGGTCGTGTCCTTGGTTACAACCAAGTTCTGTCTGGTCTTTTTGACAAACTTTTTAGCTCGTCGGACAACACTTGCCAAAGCCCACATTATGTCCATTCGTTCCAACTCCATCTCGTCCACCTGTTCATAATCCTTATCTGCCTAGTGACAATTTCCTATCTTTCTAGCAATTAGTCCATCATAGGAGTGGACTACAGCAGCTAAGAGGTCCATGTGTTTCGTGGTCACCTCAACAGTCACGTTACCGAAGTTATCGGTTTTCAATTTAGCTGCATTAGCTTTAGGTTTGATATACTGGGTGCCAGATGACCCTGACATTTCTGACCCTGAAGTAGAAGTTTGTGCTGGAACTGCTGAGCATGAGACGAAGGCAGTCTGCAGTGGTGCTCCAGATGTCTTGGCCTGAGGAGTCGCATTGTAAAGTGCAGGATTCTGATCGTAGTTGGCCTTTTGGGCTCTGTACTTCATCCCGAGTTCCACCTCTCTTAGTTTCATAATGAAGTCATTTATATCTAACTTCGAGAGCATCCCATTATGTCTGAGATTTGAAACGAAGGAAGCCCATTTCTCTGGTAATCCATCTGCATAGTTGGATACCTTATCCTCCATCGACGTAGTTACTCCATGACTGTGAATCTCACTCATCAAGTGGTAGAATCTGTTGATCACGTCGTCTAGGCTTTCATTTCCCATTGAAGAGAAGTTGTCAAACTCCTTCTTCAAAGCTTTGGCCTTAATGGCCTTGAGTGAGGCATTTCCATCATAACTCTTCTCCAACGCATCCTAGAGTTTCTTTACTTGAGTGAATTCCGAGTACCGATGGAAGATATCCTTCGGAATAGACTGGGTAAGCAAAGCATAGACTTTCTTCTCAGCGTTGTGTTTCACCCTTTGTGCATCAGACATGCCACTTAACGTAAGTTTGACACCGTCAGCTCCTACTGGCATGCTGTACCCCGACTCTATTTCCTCCCACAAATATGTATCTACTCCATTTAAGTAGATTTCGAAACGTTGCTTCCATTATGGGTAGTCGTCTAACGTGATAAGCTTCGGGGGTTTATTATGAATTCCCACTTCGTTCTCCCACAGAAGTAGACTCTGAATACGAGTGTCTTTACTTGCTGTATATGCTGAAAACTGGTCCTCCATTTCACTTAACTTTACTATTAAACAAATTGTTTATGTGTGAGAATGAAGGCATGCGATTGGTCTTATTCGTGCGATTGAATTAGGCGAATGGTTCAACCGTGTGACTAAACCAATGCGGATGAGTCAGTCGTCCGAATGAACTAATGCGGTTGAACAGTCCGAATAGGGTTCTCAGTCGTACGAATGAGGGTACGAATGAGTCCAATCGTGCGGTTGGAGAATGCGAATGAACTCAGTCGTGCGATTGAGCTAATCGGGCGACTGAGCTTGCTGAAGTTTGATAATTCGTAGGTTAAACGTGTATTGGCCGTAAAAACACGAATTTTCACAAACCCTAATCGCCGTATGCCGGAAAAACTAAACTTTATGATCAGGAAACGTCTAAAAATCCGTTTGACACAAAAGGATTACGTTTTTAGTGAAAAAACACAATTTTTGTATCAAAAACGATTGAATCAACACGTAATCAAGAGCCAAAGCTCTGATACCACTTGTTAGAATCAAGTATTTGAACGAAATACTGAGTGATTAACGTGTATACTGAACCAAATAGTGCGGAATCCTATTTGATTGGCGATCCAATCAGTGAGAACGTACGTAGAAACAATTATGTATTGAATCTAACGTCAAGAATCAATTAGGAATCGGTCTACAACGTTCTATGAACTTGGAGTATGAACATAAAAGCTTCTAGACGGCTAGGGTATGTCTAGAGTCGAAGTGTATTCAATGCTTACATTTTTCCACGAATTAGGTGGTATTTATAGGTTAGGGTTGCTCATTCGGGCGACTGAACCATTAGCATGGTTCAGTCATGCGATTGATTCATATGGTTGATCCATTCGCACGACTGAGTGTTCAGTCGTGCGACTGAGCCAATCTTATGTGACAATCATACGACTGATCTAGTCTCCTGGTACAGTCGTGCGACTGAGTCATTCGCATGAAGTTGTTCATGCGTGTGGTCCATTAGCATGGGCCATTCGCATGATAACTTCATGTGATTAAGTTTGAATGTATTAAATGTCATAACATTATTTATATTTATTCAAACAACCACAACCTATATAATCTAGTCAATATGCGTTACACAACTCATTAATGAAATATTAAACATTATAAATCACAACAAAACAATCTTATTTCATTAAATATCCAAGCATTACATAAGTGTAAGACATTCAAGACATATTACATTAAGATCCGAATCTAGGTACATATGTATCAACAGTAACCTCAACCTATCACAAACTGGTTTATATGTTTGTGCTCAAAACATACTTACAATCTCCAAGTCATATTACACAATGTTCAACACAACCAACACATAAAATCAAGCCTTGACAACATTTCACACAAGAATTCATTATAAATCATTGATACATTATTTTGAGTTGAATCTACTTAGAGGTGTTCCAAGACTCATGAGGTTATTTCTCAAATCATTCACTTTAACCATAACTTCATCAAAATACATACCACGTAAAAAACACTTGAGCTTTTGTTTGTTGTCAAATAGAATAATTTTGACCTACCTTCAATCAAATGGCAATAAGTTGAGCTTTACATGTTTAATTTAAGTGTGGTTGGGCTTTCTGGAAACTAGATTCAAGATACACAATTTTTGGACCCAAGAAACATAGTGATTGAGTTTATTATCATCAAGTTACAACATGCAGAAGTTGGCTAATAGAATTTAAAAGTTTTAGACTACATGTGCATCTTAATAATGTTCAATGACTTCACAAGACTATTTTATCATCTAAAAGAAGTTTAGACACTCATCCAAGTGTTTTTACACATTCATAAGATTTAGAGAAACCCAAAACACAAATCGTATATCCAAACCCTTTTCTATGATCATTACCTGACCCGATAACTATGTTTTCACATAATAATCTACAAACACAACCCATATGTCATTCCAAGCAACCCTCATGGCTATGACCCACCCATTGTCACTACCTTCTACACCACATTATCACCATATGTCACACACACATGATTTCCAGAACACACACATATGCACACTCACGACCACATTCATACACACACGATATAAGACACATTGCAATTCAAACACACACACACACATACACTTTTCTACACTCGCACACCATGAACACACACACTAAAGAAACATACACACACCATCACATATAAGCATGCATTCTTAGTATATTGATATATGCAAACATGAAACCAAGAACACAGACAAGAACACCAACAACCTTGCACATCATAAACATAACAGCCATACATATAAGCATGTGCACACATACACACACACACACACATATATATATATATATATATATACACAAACACATGTTAACACTCTCTGCCACCCATTCCCGACGCAACCCGCACCCACAGCCACACCAAAACGCATACGCAAATGAAACCTACATAACAACAACTGGTTATAAACAGGGACATCCAACCACACCAATCAACCGAGCCAAATCGAAACCTAAATCGACATTGTTCATTGAGAATACATGAATTTATTGCAAGAACATACCAATTTTGGGTGCGATTCGCTGCTAGATCACCGACCGAGTCTACTAGAGCAAGGAAAAGTGAGGAAGTTAATTGGATCGATGGAATCATCATGTATGTGTAGCGATGGTCATCAAGTTCTTGTCGTTGTAGACAAAAAGGGGCTACCAGAGATTATTTCAGCTGTGACGGTAGTGGTAGCTTTAAAGGGTGGGGGGAGGGGGAGGGCAATAGGGTTTGCAAAGGTGGTTTATGGGAGTTAGTTGCATGAATTGTGTAATAATGTTATGTTAATTTAAGTTTATGGAAATGACACTTAGGTCCCTCTATTTCACCTAAATTAGATTTTTGATTTTCATAGATTTAATTAGTAAAAGTTACTAATGTTTAATTTGGTATTAAGAATAATCTTTATATGTTTATAACAATGATTATTATTATTTAATAAACACAACATAATGGAGAGTGGTTAAGTTAAAGGAACGAGGTTAACCTAAGAGTTAGGGTTGTCACATCTTCCCCTTGTTGAAGGAATTTTCATCCTTAAAATTAAAACACCAGGTTAACATAAAACATCAACTTTAACAGTGACAACAAAGGAGTGTGTTCATAAGTTTGCTCCGGACGAAGTTTCTAAAATTTTCTAAAGCAACCCCAAAACAAATGAACTTTAGGTTTCGCGAGAATTGTGACATCATCTCCTTGCTGAAGGGAATTTTGTCTTGAAATTTAGAGAAAAGATATCAGGAGAATGATACCATAAGAAGTGGATGCCTGATATGTGAATAGTTGTGGGTACTTATTCTTTATTTGATCCTTGAGTTCCCATCTAACACACACAATGGGAGTCTTGCTATGCTTATGGTTTTGATTATTAAATCCATAATCTCAATCGGTTCATCAATCAAATGAAGTTGTTCATCAATTTCCAATTCCTATAATGGAATGACAAATGATTTGCCAGATAGAAATTTCCTCAGATTGCTAGAAAGTGCGCGAATTTTGTTAAGCGATCTACTATAACCCAAGTATTATCACATCAGCTGGGAATTCTAGGTAACTTTGTGATAAAGTCCATTGAGAATTGCTCCCATCTCCAAACTATAATTTCCGGTTACCGAAGCAAACTGGATGGTCTGTGGTATTCCTCCTTAACTCTAGAGCAAGTTAGACATTTGCTTACGTAGGTCGTAATCTCAACTTTCATGTTTGGAAACCGGTAAAAATCCTTCAGATCTTCGTACATCTTGTCTTAACCTAGATGAATTGAATAACGTGACTTATGAGCATCGTCCAGTACTAGCTCTCGTAAATCCCATACTGTGGTACCCATATTCGTTCTATGAAATAACGAATTGTATGAGTCTTGGTCTCTGATTGTTTCTCCATGCCTCGTATGGATTCTGCCTTCAGATTTTCAACTTTCAAGACCCTATATTGGGTACCCTATATTGGGTAACCTTGATTTACACTAGCAGATCGGAGTGGATGGTCATTTTCAATGCACGTACCCAACAAGTTTTAGGTGCTTCCTTTCGCCTGATGGCATCACCTACACAATAGCCTTACTAGGGTGGTACTTGTTTGCACAGTCATAGTCGTTGAGAAATTATAGCAATCGTGATTGTCGCATATTCAGCTCTTTTTGATCATATATGTGTTGGAGGCTCTGGTGATCTGTATAGATCATGCACTGGGTTCCATATAAGTAGTGCCTCTAGATCTTCAAGGCAAATAATACAGCTCCTAGTTTCAGATCATGCGTTGTGTAGTTCTTCTCATGCACCTTGAGTTGTCTAGACACATAAGCTATGACATTGCGTTGCATCAATACACATCCAAAACCCTGGATGGATGCATCACAATAAACAACAAAATCATCAGTTCCTTCTTGTAAAGCTAGGATCGACACACTGCAAAGTTTGTCTTTAAGTGCCTAACATGCTAATTCCTCCTTACTGCCCTATTTGTAGATGGTTCCCTTATAGGTTAGTGCAGTCAAAGGTCATGCCAACTTTGGAAATCCTTTGATAAACTGTCTATAATAGCCTTCCAAACCAACAAATTGTCGCATTTCAGTTAGTGTTTTTAGTGCCAGCCAATCCTTGATTGCGTCAATCTTTGAAGGATCTACATGTATATGTTTTCGTTCACCACATGCCCAAGAAATTACACTTCCCCATCCAAGAGTCGCATTTTAAGAACTTTGCATACACTTGTTCATTCTTTAACAAATCTAGAATGATTCTCAAGTGTTTCTCGTGACCTTCATTATTCTGAGAGTAGATTAGTATGTCATCAATGAAGAAAATGATCAACTTATCCAAATAAGGCTTGCAAACACGGTTCATGAAGTCCATGAAAACTGTTGGGGCATTTGTCAGTCCAAACGGCATTACTACAAACTCATAGTGCCCATAGCACATCCAAAATATCGTCTTTAGGATGTCTTCCTCCTGAACCCGTAACTGATGATAACCTAATCTTAGATCAATCTTGGAATAGTAAGTTGATCCTTGCAACCGGTCAAACAAGTCATCAATACTCGAGAGTGAATATCTATTCTTGATTGTCACCTTGTTCAGCTCCCGCTAGTCAACACACATCCTGATGGTTCCATATTTCTTTTTTCACAAAAAGCACTAGAGCTCCCCAGGGTGAAGAGCTAGGATGCATCCCTTGTCTAGCGATTCCTGCAATTGCTTAGACAACTCTTGAAGTTTGTTTGGTGCCAAACGGTATGACGCCTGAGCGATCGGAGCTGCTCCAAGTGCTAACTCAATTTGGAACTATACTTATCTATGTGGAGGAAGGCTAGGTAAGTCTTCAGAAAATACTTTTGGAAAATCCCTAACAACTGGAATATCTTCAAATGGAATATCTTCTGGCGGAGTTTGTTTTTAAGCGCCTAAAATGATGATTCCTCCTTAGTGCCCCATTTGTAGATGGTTCCCTTGTGGGTTAGTGCAATCAAATGTTGTTCCAACTTCGAGAATACTTTGATAAATCATCTGTAATAGCCTGCCAAACCAAAGAATCGTCGCACCTCATTAGGTGTTTTCGGTACCGGCCAATCCATGATTGCTTCAATCTTTGAAGGATTTACATGTATACATTTTCGTTCACACACATGCCCAAGAAATTGCACTTTCCACATACAAAAGTTGCATTTTGAGAACTTTGCATAAACTTGTTCATTCTTCAACAAATCTAGAATGATTCTCAAGTGTTTCTCATGATCTTTAGTATTCTGAGTGTAGATTAGTATGTCATCAATGAAGACAATGACCAACTTATCCAAATAAGGCTTGCAAACATGGTTCATGAGGTCCATGAAAGTTGTTGGGGCATTGGTCAATCCAAAAGATGTTAGGATCGTGTACTAGACGATGTATTAACTAATTAACGTGTATACCGAACCAAATAGTGTGGAATCCTATTTTATTGGCGATCCAATCAGTGAGAACGCACGTAGAAACAATTATGTATTGAATCTAACGTTAAGAATCGATTAGGAATCGATCTACTGCGATCTATGAACTTGGAGTATGATCTTAGAGCTCTCTGGATGGCTAAGGTACGTCTGGAGTCGAAGTGTGTTCAATGCTTATGTTTTTCCATGAATTAGGTGGTATTTATAGGTTAGGGTTACTCAATGGGGCAACTTAACCATTCACATGGTTCAGTCGTGCGATTGAGTCATATAGTTGGTCCATTCGCACGACTGAGTGTTCCGTCATGCAACTAAGCCATTCTTATGTGACAATCATATGACTGATCCAGTCTCCTGGTTCAGTCGTGCGACTGAGTCATTCGCATGAAATTGTTAATGCGTATGGTCCATTGGCATGGGCCATTCGCATGATAACTTTATATTATTAATTTTGAATGTATTCATTATTATAACATTATGTATATCAATTCGAACAATCACAAACCTATATAATCTAGTCAATATGCGTTACACAACTCATTAATGAAATATTAAACATTATAAATCACAACCAAACATTCTCATTTCATTAAATACACAAGCATTACATAAGTGTAAGACATTCAAGACATATTACATAAAGATCCGAATCTTGGTACATATGTATCAACAAACTCCCCCTTGGACCTAGATCTATCTAATGTCTTACCTTCTTCATAACCTCTTCATACTTCTTGCACTTCTCTTCTTTTGTGACTACTGCGTGTATCTCAAACGCAAAGTAGAGTCGTGTAACATTCTGAAATTGTAGAGCTTGTAAACTTTCTTGAGAGTCATAGAATAGTGGCCACTTGTATAATGTGTATACATCATCTGCAGACAAGTTTGTGAGCCACATCGGGTCAAATACCTTGATAGTATCCATCTTTCCCTCTTTGTTCAAGACTATGACTGCCTCTCCAGTCCTCCAGTCATAGTACCACCACTTAATGTGTGAAGTGAAGTCCTGTGGCATTTCCCTGAGAGGGATTCTTGACATTGTGCGTGGTGGACTCCACTTCAGCATTATCTTTGGCTTTCCAGTTATGGCGTCAACTTCAGATCATCTGATATACCTCGTTGGTTGTTGAGGTTTGAAGTTGACCCATCTGGTGTGGTACTCTCTCTTTAGAGCTGCTTCAAACCAGCCTGACATCTTTCGAGGGTCAGCGTATAGTAATTTCAACTTTGCTAACTGGTTAAGCTCAAAACCAGGAAGAGTCTTCAGATCATGTGGGAATCTGAAGTACTCAATCCCATTCTCACGTTTAACAGCGTAAACGTTGAGATCTTCAAAATGTGCCCATGCTATGATATTTCCTCACACCTTGTGATGTTTCTTTACTTTATAAAGCTTGGTGTAGACGGTTGACGTTGGAGTGCTGCGTTGGGCTCTTATTTCTTCAAAGCATGCCGCCCATTCAGCCTTTTTGATGTTGACTTCGGCGTCCGAGGCTTGGGCCTACTCTTTATTCTTTTCCGACTCTTGTTCCATTCTCTCTAGAGTCTCAAAAGTGTCACTGACAAGAGTGTCTCCCAGATTAGGAATGACATTTCCCTCATTGTCAGTATACTCTGGATAATGTTGTGCAGTGACATCTTCAATCTCGTTCTCGTCGACATCATGAAGCTCATCATCACTTTCCATGTGCACTGTCGGAGCGTCTTTCACGATCTCATCGGCATTTAGTTTGAACATTTCTGCGATTTGCTCGTCTGTGAGATTGTGAATGATCTCTCCCTCTTCAGGAGTGTACATTACAGATCTCCTGACTATACCCTATAGATCAAGAATCAACGTGAGCTGAGTCTTGACCTGTTGGAGGGGAGCAACATCATATTCATCCCTTTGAAAGTTTGGATCTTCTTTATTTAAACATGTAACACCGTAATCATTAGTTAATAATCAAAACAGAAACATTAACATTAAATATAACCATTCATTACATTAATTTGATTCAAGATTCAAATACACATGATTTAAATAACATAAACAACTAGGTATTACTCTTATCAGGTATCATGTGCTCCTGTGCTACCGGTGCTGATGTGGAGGCACCCTGATCTTGAGTCCTTTTGGTCCTCCATTAGCCAGTAGATGTGGCACCCACAACAGAAGAATCGTCTTCATCATCATCACCATCTGCATCTGTATCACCCTCGTGATCATCACCATCATCATCATCATCCTCATCATCATCACTCTCATCATCATCAGCATCATCGTCTCCGTCTCCTTCTCTGATCTTCGAGGGATCTTCTTTGGATGCTTTGAGCTTTAGCATGATAGACTTGTTTGTAGCCTCCAGCTCATCAATCTTCTTGGCATGTTGCTCTTGGAACTGAGACATCTGCTAAGCCTGCTAATCAATCAATCGAGCCTGCTGAGAAATCTGCTGAGATTGTGCAGCAGTAAGATCTACTAACTGACGAATCTGTGCAGTTTTCTCGTCATCGGCTTCTAACAGACGCATTACCATATGGTCCAGCGCTGATAGTTGTTCCTCTACCCCAATGGGAGGTAGAGGTGATCCAGATGGATATGGAGAGAAGGATGATGGTGCAGCTAGATGGCTAGTGGTGGTGGTAGTGGCAGTGGTGAAGATTGGGGGTAATATAGATGAAGTTGGTGGTGGAATGGGTGTGGTAGATGTGGTGGTAGGGGTGAAGATTGGGGGTAATATAGATGAAGGTGGTGGTGGTGTGGGTGTGGTAGATGTGGTGGCGGATGGTGTGGCTATAGAGGTGGTAGGTGGAGTGGTGGTGGTAGGTGTAGTAGTGGTGGTCGGTGGAGTGGTGGTGGTAGTAGTGGTGGTTGTGATGAAGGTCAGTCTTCTCTTCTTCTTATTCAAGCCGTGGGGCTGAGCCATCCTTTACTTCCTCGATCCTTTCGAGGAGGATGCTCCCCCTGGAACATGGCTTGGCTGATCGAGAGATAGGTAGGATCAGTGCCAGTCTCTCCCGACCCGCCAGGGCGATCACCAACCGGCCGGAGCTCTCGTTCTATGGCAACCACTTTGCTGCCAACAGTCCGAGTTAGAGGCTCCTCATCCGTATCCTCCTCCTCATCAGGTATGAAGTCCTGATGGAATCTGGCAGCCTCTGCTCCATCATGGGTAGATGTCGGAGATGCTCTGTCAACAGTGGGGGCACTTTCTTGAGAGGGCCCTGCATCACAACCATCACCGCTGTCGTCGTCGTCAGAGTCATCCTCCGGGAGCTGTAACTGCTCAACCTCTGAATCACTATCTACGTGACGCCATTTACGCCTCCCTGGCGCCACGTAGTCCTCCTTGGCCAGATGGCCTATAAGTCTCTTTACCGGGGGCTTGACCTGCTTTCCCCAGTAAACCCTCATACGACCAAGTGTCGTATCATCCATAATCTCTAAATCCACAGCATCATGGCTCTCCTTTGGTAGCGAGGGCAGCTTCTCATCAAAAATCATCTGTAAGAACCGAGGGTACATGCAGAAACCCTCTTTGCCCTTCGCCTCCAAGTTCTCTATAAGGTAAGAGAAGATCATGCTAGAAAAACTAAAGGGGTGGTTCAGCACCAGAGCCACGTAGGCATTTTGTATCAGGTCTGAAAGGTCGTCGAACCCACCCCTTCTTGATGCCACGCACTTTAGGATGACGTGTGCCAAGTACTTATACTAGGGGCACAGGTTGCTCTTGTTGAGCATACCTGCGTTTATGTCCCCAGGGTACTTCAACCTCATCAAGCACCCTCTCATCGTCAGTGGGTGAAGTCTAGTAGGGTGGTCTACATCATTGGCCAACCCAAGTACACGCCTAATATCCTCCGATGTAATCTCAATGTCCATACCAAAGATAGAGCTCCTAATGTTGTATGGCTCGTGTGATCGATCAACCGATGCATTCTCCCAGAATGCCTGTTGTATAAACCTGTAAGAGGTGCATGGTGTAAAGATAGCTCTGTGGATCCTGGATCGCTTAAGGAAAGCGATGATCCCTGCAAACTCAGCTCCATTCCGAGTTGTGGAGTCTAGGTGAGCACAGACTGGTTCTGTCGGCCACTGAGCTCATTCGTATGGTCCATTCGGTCGATTGAGCCATTCGACCAGCTCAATCGTGCGATTGGAGTTCATCCTGACGACCAGTCGCATGACCCACTATTCGGTCGACTGAGGTTCGAATCTTGACCAATTCGTGAAATTAAACGTTGTGTAATGGCTCTTTAGTCTCGCAATCACTTAACTAATAACCTAATAACTTTAATTTTAACATGTTACTTGGTTTAAGTAGGTTATTAGTCCAATAACTGCTTCGGTTCTTGTTTGGGTCAAGAATCTTAAATTAGGTCACCATTTTGTCAGATTTCAGTGAGATATCATCGCATTGTACCTGTATATCAATCCACAATCGTCATAATGTCAATAGGAGACAGAAAATTCGATTTAAGGAAATTTGGGCAGGGTAACAGTAGTCTGTGCGAAATAAGGGTGATTAGGGGGTGATGAAGCGAATGCGATCAAATGTGGCCCTATTTATACTAAATCTGATTTCAATCGGCTGAATGGACCCATTCGCTCTGTTCATTAAGGCGATTGGACCTTAGTCGTGCGATTGGCTTAGTCGATCACATTCAGTCGGCCGACTGGAGTTAAGTCGGGCGACTCACTCATTCGCACACTCTCATTCAGTCGAATGGATCGTTCTGATTTGCCATTCGGTTGAATGATTCATACTCATGTCAATTCAGCTGTTTAATGCATGAGTATGGTCCAATCGTAGGATTGGTCCATACTCATGCTCCATTCGTGCGAATGGGTCATACTCATGATTTTGACTTTATTCCCATTTTTCAATTTCCCCTTTTAACTTTTGAATGAACGTTATGAGCAGTTGATCATCTCAGACATGATCATTTTATCTAGAATAACCTTTGATCACCTCAGACGTGATCCTTTTAAAACATTTTGTCACCTCAGACGTGACCCATTTTTATTTGAAAGCACGTGTGGTCACCTTAGACGTGACCTTTTAGACGATAAGGTTCCCTATCAACTTCCATGACATAGTCCGATACTAAACAAACTGAAGTTAACAAACTCTATAAAGAAATAAAAGAAATAAAACTAAAACATAAAACTAAGTCAAGTTTTTGTGTTTTTGTGAGGGTTAAATCCTAAGATGTAAATCTAAAGAATTAGTTTTTTGAAAAGGCAGCTTCAATTCATTTAAACCATACATGGACAAGTTATCGAAACGAAGGCAAGTGAAGAAGTTAACCGAATCGATGGAATCGTCGCGTACGTGTAGAGATGGTCACCAAGTTCTCGCCATTGCAGATGAAAAAGGGTTGCCAGAGATAATTTAGACTGTGACGATAGGGGTAGCTTTAACCGGATGGGGGCGGGGAACGGGGATGACAATAGGGTTTGCGAATGTGGTTTATGGTAGTTGGTTGCATGAATTGTGTATATAACGTTATGGTAATTTAAGTTTGATTGAAAGACACTTAAGTCCCTCTATTTCACCTAAATCACATTTTTGATTTTTATAGGTTTAATTAGTAAAAGTTAGTTATGTTTAATTTGGTATTAACAATAACCTTTATTTATTTATAACAAATATTATTATTATTTAATAAACAAAACATAATAGAAAGAGGTTAAGTTAGAGGAACAAGGTTAACCTGAGAGTTAGGATTGTCACACAAGAGTTCAAAGATAAACAACAAATGAGATGTTCCTAAAATACTATGGCTTCTCTTGTATGCAAATAGGACGAATGATTATGTCTAGTTTTAAACTGAATACTAGAGGAATGAAACAAAAGTTTGTAGCTGCAGAGCTCCTAAAGTCTGAAGAAACTAGGGAGCAATAGGAAAGCCACATGTGTATATTCTAATTGCAATTCTTTGTACAAAGTTTTGATTAATGAAATGAATACTTCGGAAAGAAAATTTTTTTTACTTATCTTTACTCAAAGTTGCAGGAATGAGTTTGGTCACTCAACACAATAGTTATCACTCAAACTCACTAAATCACACTCAGTTTGATGTAGCAGAATCCTTAGAGGGTTGATAATAATATACTATGTAAACAAAACCCAAATAGTTTTCAAGATACTTCTATATATTATTTCTCAACTCAAAGTGTTACAAGACTTTGTCAAGCATGTGAAATGAGTTACAATGAGAAACTATATATACTACTATCTACAGCCGGTTATACTTTGATACAAACTGGAAACTACATAACTAGAAGTAAGGTAATTAAGATAAACTACTATCCTAGATAAGGTAGTCATTACATGTCCATGACTTACCTTTTTGTTACCAACTAAACTTGGTAACTGTACTAACTGATATAATATGAATAATGGAATAAAGTATGGTCAACTACATGGAAGTGGGAAAGCACCTTGCGTTATATCAGAAGTTGCAGCGAAGTGTCAAAGATACCATACTTATGTCCATTGGTTCATAGTAGGTTCTTCCAAATGTTATCTGGTTTTGGAAGAACATTTCTTCCATAGCCACTTCGACTTCGGAAGAGTCTACTTCTTCCAAGACTTATGCTAATCTTTATGACTTCATACTTCAGAAGTAGTTGTCTCGAAATCGTCTAAGTGTTAAACTTCGAAAGTAGGATGACTTTGTCTTTGGAAGTCAGGATTCCGCTTCGGAAGTCACTTTGGCCTTAAACTTTGGAAGTTCTTGTTTTCTCTTCCGAAGTTCTTTCACAGTTGTACCAAATTTATTTCTAAGTGTTTGTTTTGGTTGCACCAGCCTTACTTGATCCAACAAATTCCTCCTAGGCTAATGCAACCAAAACCTCACTTGTTTCTGCTTCTCAAAGCTTTCAGTACGAACGGGAGAAGATACTTATCTGTTTCTCTATTCTTTCCAAAAGTGGTGTTGAGAAGCTTGTACAAGTCATTTGTAGATAGAAGATCTAGTCTATTACTTTGAATGACATGTACCCTCTGTTGTGTCCCTCTAAATAAAGTTAGTTGATGGGAGTTACAATCATACTCCCATCAAACTATGGGTTCCGGTTCTGGGCTTTTCACCTATTGCAAGAATGCCTTTTCGTTTATGATTAACCTTTTCCTTTCTTTTATTTCTCTTGTATTCAAATCTTCTTTAATCTCTACCTTTGTAGTTAACTCAGCAAGATAAAGGTTGCTTAGATGATTTTTCATGTGAGCAACTACTTTTGAGTTGGAGGGATTGGAGAATGGTTTCTCTGCTAACTCAAGAATGTCAAATCTGCTGGAGTGTAGTAGAGAAGATGCATTAAGTCTATTAACTTCACCATTCTCTCTTTCCATGATGAAGTTGTGATAAGAGTCTTCGAACCTCAACTAGACTATCTTCTTTCTAGGAACAAGGGGTTGAGATGGTAGCTTGTCTCCCTTCATAGATTCCAGCAGAGTCACTAGTTTTCTTCTTAGCTTCTTCTCTTCTTCCGTAAGGGAGTTAGAGTTTGTTGCGAAGAGTTTAAGAGCTTGGTCCAATGTTCCTCTTGGCATATCAAGGAATTGTTCTCTTGTGAGGGAACCTGAGGAGCCATTAGTGAAGGTTAATATGATGGTCCCCTCTTCATAAGAGATATGGCTTAGAGTGGTGCAGTTGATTAGCTTCCTCTTGATCTCCTTGAACTCTTTGAACTTTTCTAAGGTCAGAGGTTTGTATGATTGAGAGGATGACTTGGGTGGTTGATGATTGGATGTTGGTTGGGTTTTGGAAAGTGTTTTGGGTTTGAGGATAGGTAATGGTGGTGGTTTTTGTGATTCAATGAGAGTGGATGAGGGTATGGCTGATGATGTGGGTTCAAGGATGTAAGGCTTAAAGGTTGGCTTAGTTTTGATGGGAAAAGGGAAAGGTATTGGTTCAGGTTAAGGTTGAGGTTATGGTGAAGGCTAGGAAGTCATCTTCTGTATACTTTTGTATACCTCTTTTCATCTTCTTGAGTGAATATCAGCCTTGATGTCACTAACATGTCACTGCAAGGTCCTTTCTGACATGGGGCCAACTTGTATACCTCTTTTATTATTCCTGAGATAAGACTTCATCTAGGCTTTGTCTCCTATCTTCTTGGCTGCTACAAGTTGAGTTTTTTCTTCTTTCTTCTTTTGCTCCTTCAGATTTTCCCTAGTTGGCTTTTCCCTTTCCTTCTGCATTTGATCTTGCTCTTTGTGAAAAAGCCACAAGATCATGTCATTATAATGTGGAGATAGTTCTTGAAGAGAGTAGCCCCTAGAACATAGGAAGTTTGTCCTTTTAGTCCTTAATTGTTGTTCAGCTTCCTCTTTCTTCTTTTGTTTTTCTTCCTCTAAGGCCAACCTTCCAGCTTCTTCTTCTTCTTTCTTCAGCAGTGTTGCCTTTTCTAACTCCACTAGCAACTCAAGTGGTAGGAGGAGCACATCTCACCTACTGCTCCTAGATTCAAAAGTCTCAGTGATCTCCACCCTTTTTTGGTTGTTGATAGCCTCCTGGATTGCTACAGTTGCTTTGCTAGTTGCAACTAGTTGCTTCCCAGTAGGGAGTCCACCTTTTCTTTTAATTTTTCTAACCTCTCTTCCTCTGGAAGTTCTTCTGCGGTCATCTTTCTCTCGCCTTTGATGTCTTCGGAAGCTTGATTCCTTGGAGATTCAAGAATAGAGGATTCAGGTTGGTGGGTGGTGATTTGAGCTTAAGGTGTTGAAGGTATTTGAGGGAGAGGGGTTCTGAGAAAGTCTTCACTATTTATCTCAGAGGCCAGATCAAGAATTGCCTCTGTGATAATTAGATCATCGGGCAAAGAATATAGGCCTTCCGCACTCGTACTTCAGCTTCGGAAGTAAGAGGAATTTCACTTCATATCCTAATTGTTTCAGTTGCTGGGCCATCAGTCCCTATATCCCCTACGAAATCAATCACAGATTCAATATGGAACTTAGGTTGACCAACTCCTTCCTTGGTGGTAAGAGGAGCTTTCTCCCCCTTTTTGGTAGCATTTTCTTGAGAGATTTATGAGCTAGAGGAAGAAGACAAAGAGACTTGGATTGGTAGATGCCTAACAGATCTCTTAATTGTTTCTCAGCTACTTGAGCCTTGAGATTTTTAATCTCATGTTACTGAGTGGCAGAACTATCCTTTAAAGTCTTAATTATAGATTTAAGGTTTTAGACTTTAGAAAGTAGGTCTTTAGTTGTGAGTTGCATACTTCCCTCATCTTCTTTAGAAGAATCACGAGGATATGAGGTAACATAACTAGTATGTTCATCCTCACCACTAGATATGGTTTCTTGGTACCCTGGTTTCCTTTGCTAAATGATGTCTCTTGCAAAGTCAATAATAGGAAAAATTGGCATAGATTCAGTCTCAGAGATGTTACCATTGTCCTAAGAGTTTAATGAGACACTCTTAGTAGTGGCAACTAAATGTACATGAGTCCCCTCCACATCAGTAGGACTCACCTTAGTTTGGGTTTTCAGATGGGAGCTAGAGATCAAGGTTTATCAAGGCTCAGTTTATCCATAGATGGTCATTATGGATCAATATCATAGCCTTGAAGAGACATGATTTCTTCATCACTACCTATTAAAAAGTCAGTGAATGATATGGAAGTTATGCCTAATGACCTGAGACCTTGATCAATGTCTAAAGGCATTGAGCCTTTGATAGGGCTGTCCTTTTTTGGCTGCTTAGGGGAGTATAGGGACTCACCATAAGGGCTGAAAGCTTTAGTTTGGGGCTCAAAGGATAGATTGTGGAGACTTAATACCCATATTGAGGTCAACTGTGAAGGATATAAGACCTAAAACTGAGTGGGAGCCCATGTTTCCACTCTAACCATTTTGGGCTGAATAGGGGGAACTTGTTCAAACAGAGTAGGTTGAACAAGGGTTCATTTGGATCGTCTCTGATATGTATTTTTTGATGGGATGGAAAGGAAGATTGGGCATTAAAGTGATTATTGCTGGTGTGGGTTCATCACCTATGGGATCAACAGTGATGTCACCAGGAGCTATTTGCTTAATCATACTTGGTAGAAGTGTCGTTTGTCTTCCAGTGAAGTTGGTGGACGCCCTCTTCAGCACCTTGAAGATGGTCGGCCTCAAGTGAGGGATTGGTAGAGTAGCTGCATAGACAAACGTCTCTTGATCCAAGTCACAGTTGATGATGTGTTGAATAAACATGGGATAAATATAGAATGTTTCCTCGAAGGTTAGTTAGCAAAAATTTTGAGTAGTTGAATCTTAGGCCATTTACCAACCTATGAACTAGGCATCTTAAATCATGGAATTTGGTCATGTTGGTCCAAACTGGTAGAATCACAGTACAATTGATTAAGAGAATCTTTCAATATCAATACCAAACACACAATAGAAGCGATTGATGATGGAGAATAGACCAAAGTATTCAAAATAACACAATCAAATCCAATACATTCAATAGAATAAAACCTCAATAATATTTCAGTGAAATTCCAGCTTACAAAGTAGTATTGCAATAATGATAACACGAATTAAGGTTTTGCAACACTTGCTACAATTAAAGAAACAAATTCTATATATAGAGTTGATAGTTTCACTAACAGTTTCGTTGTCAGCGAAACTGTCATGCCCAAGCCTAGTTTCCCCCAGCTGAGAAACACAGTTTCGTCGGGTGAAACAGACAACTAACTATGAGCGAAACTATAGTTTCGCTCGTAGTTTCGCTCGGCAGCAAAACTCAAATAACTAATATACTTACAAAAGTAATCTAACATTTAACCTATTACAATAAATCATAAACAAAAACTAATCTAAGGTGAGTCCAACCTAATCTTGATCTTCAATACTCCCCCTAGGTTGGACCTCACTAATTGGATCATCTTCAATAGCAGCTCCAGCTCCAGATTCTTCTCCAGCCATAGATTTGCCTTCCACTTCAGCTCCTGCAGTACCATCATCCTCAGAAGATCTAGCCAAAGATTATTCTTGGTCAGTTCATAAGAATTCTTTGGGCAGTAGATTAATTCATCTTGTTAATAATTTCTTTAGCAAAAATTCATCAGCCCCAAAAACCCAAAGTTGTACAAACAAGGGTTCATGTTTCATCCGGTTAATCTATTTATTAAATTTTTGCAGGAGTCATCCACTAAAGTTGTAAATAGTGTTTGGCATGTTGATAGTGGATGCTCCAGATATATGACAGGGCTGAAGGACTTGCTGACAAATTATCATATCATCAATGGAGGATATGTCGCATTTGTTCGCGATAAGAAATGGTCGAATGATTGGTCAAGGGAGGTCTCTAATGGATCCCTTACACTAGAAAAAGTCAATTTTGTACCTAAGCTCACCTTCAATCTTTTGAGCATCTCTCAAATTTGTGATAAAGGCATCCCAGTTCTTTTTCTCTCCAATGAATGACTATTTTTTAAACCTAAGTTTACTATTCCTAAGGAGATGGTGCTCATGCGAGCTCCGAGAAAGAATAATACATATCTTCTTGGCATGAGATCTAAAGAATCAATGTCCAATATCACCTGCCTTCTATCTAAAGCCTCCACCTCTGAATCTTTCTTGTGGCATCATAGATTTGGCCATGTTAATTTCAAAAATATTAACAAATTAGTTAAAAAAATCTTGTTAAGGATTACCATTAAAAGACTTTTCTATTGTTGAGAAATGCATGGCATGTGCCAAAGGAAAACAACATAAGAAATCTCATAAACCAAAACTTGAAAATTGCATTTCTTATTCCCTCGAGTTGTTACATAGTGATTTGTTTGGCCTAATCAGTGTTAAATCCATTGCTATGAAATCCTTTTGCCTTGTTTCTATAGATGACTTTTCAAGGTATTCGTTTGTGAGATTTCTAGCCCATAAAGGAGAAGTTGTTGAAGAGCTGTAAAAGTTAATTCTTTCAATTGAAGTGATAAGCAAGAGGAAGGTAATGGCCATTCGAAGTGAGAACGGTACCAAGTTTAGAAATCACATATTTGATTCCTTCTGTGCAAGTAAAGGAATTTTAAGACAGTTTAGTGCCGCCGGAACACCTCAGCAAAATAGTGTTGCTGAAAGGAAGAATCGCACCCATATTGAAGCCGCTCATACTATTTTGATTGAGTTTGCTTTACCAATTATTTTCTGGGCTGAGGCGGTGAATTGTACCATTCTATGTTCTTAACCGGGTGTTGATTGTAAAAGACAAAATGAAGACTCCTTATGAACTATTTCAAAAAAGGAATCCATTGATTGATTTCTTTCATCGACTCGGATGCTCGTGTACCTTACTCAACACCCAGACACAAAAGATGAAATTTGGTGTTGTATCAGACGTGTGTTGCTTCGTTGGTTATTCATCTTCTCAAAAAGCTTATTGGGTGTATAACAAGAGAACACGTATTGAACAAGAGTCATTTTATGTTGATTGGCAAGAATCTAATCCCTCTGCTATTCAGACTGAACCCGCATGGTTCTTTGATTCAAATACTGTCTTCTACTCATTCAATCTTCTAGTTTTTTATGATGATACGTCCTTCCCCAATGTCCAAACGAATATTATTCTTCTAGATCCATTAGCTTATGTCCCTTCTGTTCCTCAAGCCTTTTCCAATTCATCATCCTACAATGCAAAATCAATTGACATTCTATCTTCTTCTTCATCATATCTCATTCCACCCCCACCTGTTTCAGCATCTCCTCCCTCAACACCAACCTCAACATCATCTCAAATTTTTCCATCGTCCTCAGTTTTTGAACCTATCAACCATCTTCTTCTCCATCATCTATATCACCTCCATCTATTACCCACCTTAATCTAATCCATAACCCTTAACCACTTACTTTAAAACACTAAAAGATCACCCTCATGATAACATCATTGGATCAATAACTGATGGTGTTAGGACACGAAGTCAATCTAGTTTGACAAAATTGTGTTTATTCTCTTGTTTTATATCCTAAATCATTCCAAAGAATCTTCTTGCAGCTCTTCATGATCCATGTTGGGTCGAGTCGATGCAATTGGAGCAACAACATTTTAGGAAAGTCAAGGTGTGGACGCTAATTGATTCTACCACCAAACAAATATCCAATAGGCACGAAATGGGTATTCAAGAACAAACCTGATGATCGGGGTATTGTAGTAAGGAACAAGTCAAGGTTGGTGGTTTAAGGATTTGCTCAAGAAGGAGGGATTGATTACATGAAATTCTTTGCTCCCGTAGCCCATCTTGAAGCAATAAGGATTTTTCTGGCTCATGCCGCAAACAAGCAATTCAAAGTCTATCAGATGGATGTCAAATGTGCATTTCTCAATAATGCAATTCAAAGTCCACCTGGGTTTGAGGATCTAGATTTTCCTAACAAAGTATACAAGCTTGATAAAGCTCTCTATGGTTTACATCAAGTTCCTCGCATCTGTTACGAGACTCTAAGACAGTATCTTCTAAGCAATGGTTTTTCTTGTGACACCATCGATATGATTTTATTCAAGAAAGAGGTGGGTAGTGAAATGCTAATCGTGCAAGTCTATATCGATGACATTATTTTTGGCTCCAACAATCCAAAGATGTTTTGGGAATTTGAAGAGGTTATGCGAAGTCACTTTGAGATGAGCATGATGGGAGAGATGTGCTTTTTCTTGGGTCTACTAGTTGAGCGAAATCCTGAAGGAATTCTTTATCACCAGGAGAAGTATCAAGGAGATTCTAAAGAAATTCAAGATGGATGACGCTTCTTCTAAATTAACCCCATTCACAGCTCAAACATGTCTCACTATAGATGAGAATGGGAAATCTTTTGATCCTCATCTATAAAGATCAATGATAGGTTCCCTTATGTATCTTACAGAAAGTCATCCCGACATCACCTTTGCTGTAGGATATTGTGCTCGATACCAATCTAATCCTAAGGAGTCTCATGAGAAAGCAGTCAAACGGATCTTTGGTTATCTTAAAGGCTACTCTTATTTAGGTCTTCGGTATCATTATAGTGGAAATTTTGATTTGCATGCTTATTCTGAAAGTGATTCTAATGGATGCAAGTTGAACAAAAATCTGTCACCGGAGGTTGTCAATATCTAGGCAATTGTCCGGTATCATGGCAGAGAAAGAAACATACTACGGTGTCTCTTTCCACGGGGGAGGCAGTGTATAATGTTGCTTCAAGTTGTTGGTCATACAACATCAAATGATTAACTATGGAATCAAATTTCTCCACACTCCCTTATTTTGTGAGAATGAAGTAGCCATTGGAATCGCAAACAATCCAATTCACCATTCCCACACCAAGCACATTGAGACAAGGATTCATGCAATCAGTGATGCTTTAGAGAAGCGTTTTATTGATATTATTCCTATTAGTACTAAAAAATAAAAATCTGATCTTTTTATTAAAACATTCGATAAACCTTGTGTTGGACCCTGAAAGGATCATACATGCCAATTCAATTGGTGAGTTAATGGTTGTTCTGCTTGAATTCCCATAAGTCCAAGTGTCAATGAGGATAAAGATCATGTTAATGCAGAAGGCAAAGAACAAATGCTGGAAAGTGTTTATTCTTCTGCATTAACAAATGCGGAAGATCAGAAGAAATGCAGACAAGATTTTGTTCATCCGCATTTGCCAATGCGGATGAACGGACAAGAATGCGTAGAAGTATTTGTTCATCCCCATTACCCAATGTGGATGACCAACATACTAATTCGAAAGACCAAGTGAAGAATGCAGATCAAGTCCAACTCATCGGCATTTGCCAATGCGGATGAACAAGAAGAAATGCTAATGAAGACTTAGACTAGTTCTGATGTATAAGTCAGGGGTAGTTTAGTCATTTTGTAAAAAGGCAACTTGTCTGCCTATAAATAGAATAGAAATCCTCGTACCTGAGGTGATAGATAATAGACAATCAGAATATTTTATATCAAACATTCTGTAGGTTCATTATTACTGTTTTTGCTATAGCCCTAGCATTTATTGTAATCAATCACCTTAATCAATATATACAAAGCATTTATGAGTTTATTCTCGCATTAAATGTTTATTGATTGTTTGTTTCCACCATTCAATCTCTGACTTGATCACTATATTCGATCCTAGTGAGAATCTTAATCTCAAAACCCAGTCAATTAGTATCAGAGCTTTGGCTCTCGGTTCTTTTTCAGATATACCCAAGATCCGAGTAGAACTTGATTGATCTGGTGATCGGGTTGCTAATAGAGTGTACTATCACCTCTATTTAGTAAACAAGGAGATAATACTCATCAAAGTTACTGTTCAAGCTCTTTCTTTCAAGAACACAACAATAGTCTTCATTCTCGAAGCTAGGAACAGTTAATATAGCAAAAATTAACAACAAGAAACTTAGAAAAGTAACATATATGATTCTAAAACCTGTTTTGGATGATTTGGACCAGTTGGGCTTATTGAACCTAAAACTCTGCTAATCTATACTTAATAAAGTTAAAAACTATCTGTTAAAATGGATTCTCATAGTTTTTTAAAACTTGGCCATACACCTAAACCTCCTATGCTTAAACACAAATCTGAGTTTAAGCAGTGGAAAATCAGATTCAAGAATTACATTATAGGTGTAGATCCTGACTTTTGGATCTCAATATGCAAGGGTCCACATATCCGTGTTACTCTGTCTGCATATCAAGCTGCAATCTACAAGAAAGAAAGAATACCCATTGAAGGTCTAACTCTTGATGATGATGATTACAAGAAAATCAAGATTGATCTGAAAGCTCACTCTATCCTGACTCAAGCACTCATGATGGATGTGCTGAAAAGATTGGAGAAGTATGGTACTACCAAAGCAGTATAGGATGCACTGCTAATTATGTGTGAGGGAAGTAGTGAAGTTTCAAAGATTAACAAGGATAAATTTAATAATCAGTATGAAACATTTCATCACTTCAAAGGGGAGTCCATATCTAAACAACTGCACAGATTTGTACAGTTTGTAAATGACTTGGAAATCATGGGAGTCACATACAAAGTCAAGGAGTTAAACAAGAAAATGTTGCACAGGACCTAGAAACAAAATGTGACCATGTTAAAGAACACTCTTGATCTTGAGAGTACAACTCTGGACATAATGATAGCAAAGATAAAAGCACTGGAGCTAGATGAAAGAAGTAGAAACTTGGGAGGACCCAAAGTGATTGAGGCATACAAATTTCCATCTGAATCTAAATCTATGGAAAATGCCTTCATTACTGAGGAAGATGATTTCAACTCTTCTAGAGATCAAAAGAAAACCACTGGGTTTATTGCAACTCCACCAATTAATCATCCATGAACATCATTCCAAGCAACATGATTCACTGTAACTCCTACAAACACTACTGATGATACAAGATCTGAAGAACAAAAGGAAACTTACAATGCCTTTGTTTCAAGCTTTGAAGCCTATTTGGGAGGAAGACTCACATCAGCACATCTGATCCAGGAAGACTTAGAAGAAATGGATCCAGATGATGTAGAAGAAATGGATTTGCAATGGCAAATGGCCATGATTGCTATGAGAGCAAATAAGTTTTTCAGAAAAGGTAGAAAACTCAGTCTTAATGAAAACAAAAAGCTTGGATATGACAAATCCAAAGTGAAGTGCTTCAACTGTGGCATGATTAATGAAAACAAAAAGCTTGGATATGACAAATCCAAAGTGAAGTGCTTCAACATTGGCATAACTGGCCACTTCTCTAGAAAATGCAATGCCCCGAAAAGAAATAACTATCAATGAAATTCTCAGAGCCAGTCATCCTCATAGCTAAACTCAAGCTTTCAATCCACCAATAATCAGCAATAATATCATCATCCACAACAACCTCAATCATATCAGAATCAAGCTCAACTGACAAATCAAGCTCATGGAAGCAGTCAGTCATCTACAAATGCTCTCGTGATTAAGCAAGATAGAGTATGTGACTGGAGCTTGTATGCAAAGGAAGTCAAGCCTCAATTTCAAAATCATGCACTCATGGCTCACATCAACAATGGTACCTCTCCCATGCCTTCTGAGGTAAGATCTAACCTGTGTAGTGAAAAATGCATTACTAAACTACAAGGTTATAGAGAGCATAATCATAAACTTGCAGACAAAATATAAGAGGAAAGGTTAAGTCAGAGATGCTCAAGAGAGAAATAAAAGACTTTGAAATCAAAATAAAATCTCTCATATCTAACATTCAAAAATTACATGGAGAAAAGTACACTCTTGCAGCTGAGAATGAGCAACTGACTAAAAAGTTGGCTCAATCTAAAGCTGAACATACATTTACTAAAGTAAAATTGGAAACGTTTCAACTGTCTTCAGTCAAGCTGCAAGAGATGCTTGATTCTCAAAAGGATCCCAAAGACATGTCTGGGATCGGGTATTACTCTTGTCCTCCACCATATAATGACAACTACACTATCATGCCTGACTCTGTTACACTCAATGAGAAAATTGAACCTAACATTATTGAAACAAAAACAATAGTAAAACAGATCACTAATCCTCTAAACCAACCACATGTATACATTGAAACAAATGAGGATAAAATTAGATTAGGACACCCAACTAAAATCAAATAGTGTTCAGACAAGGCACTGAGTGTCATCAAACTCACAAGTCCAGTTAAAGCATTTTTCCTTTTGTGAAATTCATACCTGTTATTGCAAAAGATAAAAAGAAATTTGTGAAGTCTGTGAAACCCTCTACTAAAAGCAGTTCTAATAATGAGATTATATCTCAAAACAATTCAATCTAATCAGACAAGGTTTCACTACAAAAGAAATAAAAGAGCTCACTGATTTCAACATGTAAAACTCTGTCAGACCCTCAATCTTCAAAATTAAGACAGGGAGTTGGATTTGACATATGTAACAAGAACACATTGATCAGTTTGAGAAAGAGGAAAAGAAAGGGTTGAAGAAACAAAAACAACCCAGAAAATTTAATAAAAGTAGCATTATGAAGCAAGCTACAAAAGGGGTTGATTTTGATTCCTCCTCTAAGAAAAAGAAAGTAAATTAGATACAAATGAGAAAATCAACTGAGTCCCACAAATCAAAATCTGAGTCAAGAAACAAACAAATGTATTATGATATATGTGATAAGTTCAATCACAAAATAGAAGCGTGCTTTTACAATCAATATTGCTCTATCCGTGACATGAAAAACCACTCCACCAAAAACTATTATTGTAACAAATATTGTTCAGTATGTGATGTGAACAATCACAATACATCTGATTGTTACTTCAATCAGAAGGGAGTGAGAATTGCTCAGAACAAACCCATCTCAACATCATCATCTCGTAAACCCCACATCAGGAGTCATTTGCCCACCAATCAAACTAGGACATCTAGATCACACAATGATAGGAGTAACAGAAAAGAAATGTGGAAGAGTCAAAGAAACAACCATCACAATGTTAAGCAAAAGTTTGACATTTCAAAACCTAAAATGATTTTTGACAATCAGAAACGGTTTAAATTTCTTCAAAAGAATAGAGATCAAAGATTTCACTACTCCTCTGACTCCTCAGTTGATGTTGATGATATGACTCCAGCAAAATATCACAAGAAATATCCAAGGACACCTTTAAATAGATCACAATTTAGAGGAAAGTATCAAGAGGTCACTATAATGGATAGGAACGGGAAACCCAAGACCATCATGGATTGGGTTCTATATTCTAAATAGTTCTATTGTGCTTCCAGGGTCATCCATATAGGTCCAACAACCTATGGTACATGGACAGTGGATGTTCCTGACACATGAGTGGAGATCATTCCCTCTTGCATGACTTCAAGCAAATACAAGGAACTATTGTGGCATTTGGAGGAGATTCACAACATGGAAGAATTACGGGTGAAGGATCTGTGACAAATAGGATGCTGAGCTTTGATAGAGTGAACTACTATGAACAACTAAACTTCAATCTTCTAAGAGTGTCTCAGATCGGCGACAAGAAATTTTCAACTAACTTTACCAACACTCATTGCTACATTCTGAAACCGGGATTTTAGATCTCTGAAGAATGGGCTGTCCTAAAGACCTCGAGGGATAATAACACCTATGTCTTAAACCTGAATTCTATAACACCTATAGAAGAAACATGTCTTTTGTCAAAAGCATCATTTGATAAATCCCAGATTTGGCACAAACGTTTGGGGCACACAAACTTTAAAAACATGAACAGACTGGTCAAAGGAAACCATGTCATTGGTCTTCCACAAAAAGAGTTTCATTTTGTTGATCACTGTTCAGCGTGCCTCAAAGGAAAACAATATAAATCTTCTCATAAATCCAAGCTGGTGAACACAAACAATATTCCATTGAAGCTATTTTACATGGATCTGTTTGGACCAACTCATGATATGAGCATTGGAAAGAAACAATATTGTTTGGTGATTATTGATGACTTTTCAAGATTTACATGGGTCTTGTTCTTACTTCATAAAAATAAGGCATCCCAAATAATACAAAACTTTATCCCAAAAATTGAAAGCCAACTTGATCATAAGGTCAAAACAATAAGAAGTGATAATGGTACTGAGTTTAAAAATGAGGACATGAGTTCATTTTGCGCAACCAAAGGCATTGCTCATCAATTCAGTGCAGCTAGAACTCCTCAACAAAATAGGGTAGCTGAAAGGAGAAATAGAAAACTAATTGAAGCAGTAAGAATAATGCTAGCCGATGCTAAACTACCTATTACCTTTTGGGCAGAGATAGTTAACACACCGTGCTTTGTGCAAAATCGAACTCTCATTGTAAAAGAAAGTAACATGACTCCATATGAACTGTTGTTTCATAGAAAATCATTTATTGGATTTCTTAAATCATTTGGTAGTCATGTCTCAATATTAAACACTCGAGACTATTTGGGAAAGTTTTCATCTAAGTCTGATGAAGGATTCTTTGTAGGTTATTCTTCTGTTTCAAAGGCTTATAGAGTGTTTAATCCTAGATTAAACATTATTGATGAATCAAAAAATGTTCAATTCAAGGAACATTCGTTTCCTAAATCT